>VZTL01059163.1:0-36554 GCA_013400535.1 Scopus umbretta
TTATTTATTTTTTAATTTATTTTTATAATTTTGAAATATTCAAATAAGAACATATACGCTCCCATCCTAATATCTTCAAGAAGTCTGAGCTCCATATTTTATTTATTCTTTCTCTGCAGCATCTATTGTGTAATTTTATCAACTAACTCCTAGATGTTATCATGGTGTTCTTCCCTGTTTTAAAGCTGATGGGAGCACTGAGGTTTTGTTGCATAGAGCATCCAGTGACCGATGGATGGATGCATAAAATTTTCAAATTCAAAGTTCTGATGAAATTTAAGGTTACTTTTTAATGTAAGAAAGGAAAAGATAGAATGACTTTTACTTCAATAACATGTTTTTAGTATACGATTTACTTTCACTAATACAGGGTTTTTTTGCTTCCAGTCTATATATTCAAGGCAGAGTTTGGCTTTTACTGTCAATATCATTCAAAGCACAAATGTGGCTGCAGAATGAGATGGTTAATTATTCAAAAGGAAGCAAATGAAAACAAAAAACCACAGTTCTTAGAAGTGTAATAGTTAAGAAAAGGTTCCACAGGATTATGGCCCAACCTACCTTACGGATTTGGCCATACCTTGAAAATATTTGTTTTCATCTCCTGTGAGACTGACATGATTGACTCAAACAACTGCGTGCAACTCCACCTACCTGATTTCTACTGAGATTCCTGTCTGAAAAACATCTGTAACCATGTGAAGAAGGAAGACCTGGTATTTTAAGCCCAGCCAGGTCTCATTAAAGAGACATTGTCATTCAAAAGTGTATCATTTCCCATACAAATGGCTTCTCAGTGGTACAGCTACCAGATATGCACATGATTATGCTTATTTCCAGGCACAGATCCAACCTTTTACTGCAGCATATATTTGTGCATTGACAAAAAAATTTGGCATTTATTATCTGAGTCTGTCTGATCTTTGGATACTCATAGTATTCCGGATACTCATACTCAGTATTTCTCATAGGAAGTCCTTGGTTCTCCCTTTGTTCTTATTGGTCTCATTAGATCTCTTCAAGCAGAAGAGAAACAGAACTGCTTGAACATCTGGAATAATAGGATGGATTTTATGTTCTCTAACATAATTTTCAGATATAAGGCATTTCTACATCCTTCATGAAATACTTTGTTCACTCTTGTTCATCTGACAATGAATGCTAGAAAAGAACTTTCAGAATGTGAAGCTGAAATGACACAATTCAAAGACTCTTCTCCAACACACAAAAATGTTTTAACTTTTGTGTAGCATTTAGGAAAAATTTATGTGTTGATATCTTGGCATTTTATTTTGTTTCTAATTGTATTGTTATTTATTTATTTATTGCCTTATTAATTGTAATGCTGTGAATATTTCCATTTTGCTTTTTAATTTTTGTTAGAGCTTTTGGCAGGTCTTCTAGTTTTGTCTCCCTCTATGCTGTAACATAGGAAATTGGGAAATTCATCAGCTGACTAGGCTTTGCAGTAATGCAGACTTTTTAACAAAAAGTTGTCTTCTTTTTCAAGTCTGTTGTGATCCTCTATTTGCCTGAATTGTCTGTCTTTGAAAGTGTCTCTGACTAACATATCCTTTTGTCTTAGGTGCTACATCTGTATATAATCTTCAAGCTTACTATAGCAAGTTATATTCAAGTTGTCCTTTTTCAGGACTTCCAGACTATTCTCCATTCATTTTATGAAAAACTAACAGATTTTATTCCAGACAGGAGATGATATGAATATGCCATACAAGTATTGAAGAAGAGACTATTCATATTATTTATACAATAATAACCTGAGAATTTTAACTTTCCCAGCATAGGTTTCTAAATGCATATACAGATATGAGTAATACCATGGAGTTAGGAATGAATACTAGAAAAAATGGATATTTATTTGCTTCTAATGCATTTTGGTAAGAGAAGTGGATATGAAAATAATATGCATAATAATATGGACAACAGAAATTCAGAAAAAAAGCACATCTTTATATTAGTAGAAAACATATTGCTCAATCCTTGCAAGCGATTACCTCTGTCAAATGGTTTTCCACATGTTCCTTATTCCTGGAGTGAATTCCCTTTTTTTTTTAAGGGTCAAGTAGATCAATGTAAATATAAGGAGAAGTGGAGAGTTTGGTCAGCAAACTTCTCCAGGACTTCCACATTCAAGTCCATCTGAACACTAGCAGAGGACAAAATTTGTTAAAAACCAAGAAAGATAATTCATAGAACAAAATATTGCAGAAGATGTAATATCTGTGTAATGTCTGAAGTATTAACATCTGAACATTTCTTACCAAGAATAAATAATTCTTACATTTTCAATTTAATTATTTTCATTTTATTGGTTAAGAAGAAAACCATTGCAATGGACAATTTTGGAAAATTTTTAATCTGGTAAATATATTTCAATTTTAATTAAATCACACTTCCATAGAGTCTGCATTAAAAAAAAAATTGACTGGAACCGGCAAAATGTTTTCAGTACCTTCCCTTCCAGTGGCCCAGTCTTAAAAAGAACATTGTAATCCTTTATTGCTATCTTCTGCACCTTACCTAAACTTTTGCTACACACATGCCAGAATTCTGTCTTCACTGAGAACCCTGCAACTGAATATTATACGTAGAACTTTAAGTGTGAGCACTGTTGATTGTATTAACTAGCAGTTGATTGTATTAACTAGCATACCATCAGATTCTGCTTTTTCATGATCCCATGTACCTGACACAGGTATTGGGTTCTTCATGACTACCTCAATTCATACATGCTTAATGGAAAAGCAGAGAAGATAGTAAGCTGCATTACAAATACATAGGGTCACAGTTTTGCTTTGGGAGAAGCATCTGGAACCAAATTTGGGGGGATTTCATAGTGTTCAAAGCTTTCAAAACACATCCATTTTAGCACATTCAGAATTATTTTATACCTTCTGAATTTCTCTGGATATAATTTCTTGGTCCTTGCTTCCCCTACTTATTTAAATTTCTTTAGAACTGGAAAAAACTCAGAGTCAGTCTTCAATATTCTGTTTCAGAAAAGATGAATTCTACATTGAAGATCTTCTGTTAGCTGTTAACTTTCTTCATTTAGGAAATATGTCAGAGAAGCAAACCCTATAAAGTGTTTTAATTCAGCTATGCAGTTGTGCAACAGTCCTGGCAGTTTAAGAAATCGTTCTGTCTTCTCTATTGCGGTGCTCTTTTTTTGGAGTCCAGAATAATGAAATGCTAAGAATGAAAAGGTTTTTTTGTGAAAAAAAAATCCCACCTTTACCAACATTAAAACCAATGCGAAACAGATGCAATCTAGGCCAAAGAAAATATCTTAAAATCTTTTCTCCTGTTTTTCATGCAGTAAAATAACTGAGTACAAATGTCATTAGTAAAGCTTACAAATGTGATATTTAGAAGCAATAACTTTCTATAGTATTCAATGTAATACATAACCATAACTTAAAAATAAACTATACGACTGAGATGGTATATAAAATTATTAACTCTCATTATTCATAATTTTTTCTTCCTTTTTGATAATTTCACCTCTCTAGAGTTCTACATCTTTTCACACACTTAATCCAAGGAAGTGTGTATTCAAAGTAGTTCTTACCCAACATAATGCACAACATATGAGAAATATAAAATAAACTAAATATTCCTTTAGCAAGTGTTTGTTATTTGATATTTATGCAGTGGAAATGTATTTAAACCTGGCTTTCCCAAAGGCTACTCTTGCTGTTATAAACTGGTAACATTTTGGAGCCAAAATGGGTAATCCTTTTTGTTTGTTTGTTTCCAAATCTGTTTTCACACTTGTTCATGCATTTATCTTTGATATACCTGTGGACCTCTATTTCAAGCTTAGTTTAGTTAAAATCTTAAATGCATTGGGTGATTGATTGGTTTGCTGGACTTAAGACTGCCATGAAAATTGGCATGACCTGACCTTGTAATGTTCTATCTCTCTGCCCTGTCATAGCAATTTGAATGAGACCCATATTTTAATAGCCATTTATACTGTTCCCAAATGCCAAGCGCAGTCATCTTGGCTATGTCCTTTACAATTATGAGTTGAATAGTTTCCTTCTGCTAAGGAATGACTTTTATGGTACGCTTTAACCTAATATAGATGTTGCTGTATTTCCTCGCATTTCAGACTAAGAGTGAGAAAAACACATATCACATCAATTATAACTTCATTCTTCTCCCATTCCTCCTTCTCCGAGTTTTCTACTTTACGGTTTGATTTTTACACTGTTGGTGTCTGAGCATGTAAAAAAGTTAAATGTTCCAGATTCCACCTCTCCCTTTCTTGTGTACAGCACTGACATGGAGATTCCATTTCTCCAATTTATTCTGGAAAATTTGTATACCTAAATGTATAGCAGGCTGGGAAGCAATCCACCCATTTCCTTCACTTTTGGAAATGTTGAGAGAAGATGTTTTCTATAAGAAATGTTTTCTATATAAGAAGATGTTTTCTATAAGAAAACATCTGTGTTTTCTATAAGAAGGTTGAAAAAAATAACACTACCTATAACAATTATTTGTTCTATTAATATAGTATCTTTACAGTATCTTTCTTCCAGATAGACACATTTGGGTGGCCTCTGTGAGAAAAGGACAGGGGCTGTGCCTTTGCCTGACACAGCCAATTCCATTGGGCTCCAACAAACCCACGGCAGGGCACAGCTGAGCTCCTCAGCCAAGATGGTGGCGCATCTGGGAAAACGTATTTAAGTAAAGGCAGAAAGCACCATGCAGGCAGAGTAAGATGGAACAAAAATAGTGGCAAACAACAGAGGGAACACCACAGTCAGAGGAGGAGAAGGCACTCCATGGGAGGGCAGGTATTCCTTGTGGCCCATGGGGGACCTGCACCGGAGCAGGTTTATCCTGATAGTTATTCCGGCTATCTTTTTATGAGAAAATACAAACATGAGTCAACCTGAAGTCAACCCACATATGTTGAATGAACAGGATTGAAAAGCATGAGCAAGAATGGAAAATTTGTGGGATATGAAAGGAATGTATTAAAAGTGAGTAGTAAAAAATCTGACAATTCCCAGTCCTCACAGCAACAAAAATAGTGAATGAAATGGTAGTTCTTGTTGTATCATACAATCATTATCAGCTCCGTGTGGGTGCTGTGTGAAGCTCCAGGAAGCAGGATCCCTTCTGAAAACTCTAGACATGCTGAGACAGAGTCCACATAACAGGTCCTTTTTGTACAGGGTGAATCAGATAATCAGCAGGAGATGTCTCATGCACAGAGTGAACAAAGAAGAGATCCAACTATCAGTGTGTCTGAAGAAAACTTATTCTTGAAAACGCTCTCACTATTGGTTTGTAATGATTATGTCTTCCTGTTAATGACCTTCTAAGTATCCACATAATGTGTCCTCTGACTTGTGTTTAAGCTGAGTCTGGAAATAAGACTGATTATTTGTATCGCTTCTGAGTTAGGATAAGTAAAACTTTGACTTCTACTGAAATAATGCATACATTTCAGTATTCCCTATTTCCCACTCTGCCATGGTACAACATTGTTTATTTCTCTCCAGGTCTCATTAGAATGAAATGTGCTGTCATCAGAAGCCATGAAGTACATCATAATATGCCACATATTGACCCTAGCAGTAATGGATGCAACTCCAGTATTTCAGCAGAGGTGTCTTTGCTCGGACCAGAGTTGGAATTCAGTGCCTTGAAATATTAAACAGAAAGGTCTCATAAACAGTTAAATCAAAGGGGAAGACAACAACTGATGATTCAAGTGTGAAGGTAAAATAAAATACAGAGTTCCAGTAAGCCTCTCTGTGATATCTCTGAACCGAGATGTCAATTTCTTGAAAATTTAAAGAAATAGAACTAAGAGGGACCCAGAAGATGCTGCATTTTGTTTTCTTCAGTAAAGCTCAGAGGTGTATATGTAAGCATAGATGTGAAAGTACAGTTTAAAACTTCATAACAAAATAAGGCAGAAAGTGGAAGACATTTGAAAGTACAAAGCTATTACTAAGTTGCAGGCTGAGACTACAGTCATGGATGTATGAATAAGAATGAGCCACTGGTATGGAAAAAAATCTAAATGATGCAATTTAATTAAAACAACTGATTATCCACTGGAATTATATTAGCTAAGAACTTGGAAATTATCAAGAGAACTTATCTGTGCTTCCAAAACATTTAAGAAAAATACTGAAGCTGCAAAGATTTTTGCAGAATTTACTTCTGCAATAGTGTGATCCTTGTGGATAATGATGACAGAAGCTGTGTTTTCAAGGGTTGTAACTTTCATGTTTGCCAATACAAATTTAGATCAGTTAACATACATTAAATTAATGTAGAAAATAAACAATGTATAGAAGTGTATCTGGATGACAGAGTGTGTTTGCTGGTCTACAGACCAATGCTCAAAAGTGTATTGTAACTGCAGTTCTCCAGAAAGAATGACCAGCTAACTGTTTACGCTATTAACTTGCATGTATAAAGTGCGAATGCTTTAGTAGAAGTCATCCACCAATACATCATGATTGTACATAGGTGGCACAAGTTTGCAGGATGTAGAGAAGAGACTTTTAAGAAGTTTTTGAGAATGTTAACATGGGCTTTCTTGGCAAGCATTAGGGAGTGGGAGAGGTTCTGAAATGTAGTAATCACAATTCATTTCATCACAGGACTGTTTTCTGGTGTAACATAATCCAATATAATGTGGTATGACTCCATTGCTGTCAATTGAAACATTAGTGCAAGGGTTCCACAAGAACATGGGGAAATACTGTTATTAATGAGCTGAATTAAATCTGATAACAAGAATGGCTTCTCTGCTTCTAACAGTATGATTTGTTGATCCAGATCTGAGAAACATATGGAAACATATATGATGGGATTTCAACATAGAATTGTTATCAGCGGTATTTTATGAAGCATGATACTGTAAGGGATCACATTTTATATCCTTCATAAAAATGGATGTTCTGGAAAATTTAATGAATGAATGATTAAAGACACTAATAAAGTAACAAAGCATAGTCATATTTTTAACAGTACTTTTCTTGACTTCTTTATTACATGAGCCTGGCAGCAAACTTAGATGTAGAAAAAAGTTTTATTTAATAGAAAAAGTTATTTTGTTACCAGAAATGTTAACATTTTAGAGGGATAAAAACCCTCTTGTTTTATAACTATCATAAAATATTTATGTCTTGATGCTTATATAAATTGTTCTGTTAATGCAAAAATTTACATTAGAAAAAATACAACTAGAACAGAGTTCTAAAAAGTGTGTTATCTCATTATGTCCATTATAAAAGTGACAAAACTGTCAGCACTGTACTGCAGTTTACTAGTTTTTAACTAAAAGAGAGTAGATTTAGGAAGTATTTTCATACAGTGAGAGTGGTGAAGCACTGGAACAGGTTGCCCAGAGAGGTGGTAGATGCCGCATGCCTGGAAACATTCAAGGTCAGGTTGGATGGGGCTCTGAGCAACCTGATCTAGTTGAAGATGTCCCTGACATTGCAGGGCGGGTTGGACGGGATGACCTCTAAAAGTCCCTTCTAACAGAAACTGTTCTATGATTCTATGATTCTATGATCCTATGATTCTATTGTATTGTACAAATCATTGTCTAATTTGTTAAATTATGAAAGATACATGAGCAATGACCACAAATATCAAACTTGATTAAAGTAGGAAGTTCATCTTATCGCACCCAAACCTAGTATGTTAAAAAACTATGCACTTCAGATGTCCAAGTTTCCATGGATTTACATTATATTTTCCTGGATTTTCCTTGTATTTTTGTTACTGTTGAGTTCAATATTTGTTCCTGGGAAAACTGAAACTATATTATTTTTGTAGTGATTAATATCTGCATACCAGTGATGAGTTTTTGCATCTTTATGTCTGGCTTTAAATATAGAGAGATATGACATAAAAAGTCATTCAGTTAACTGACTGATGAATCCTAAGGTGTGGGGGGGTTTTAATTCTTTTAGTAAGGTAAACCATGCTTTTCAGGAAAAAAATAGCTTCTTTTCAATCACTGAGTTGGTGCCAGATCAATAATCCCCATTTTGCACTGCAGATGCATTATACAAACGTTGTTAGTGAGATCACTCAGTAGTAAGTGTTCCCCAGCAAGACTAAGGAACTGTAATATCACTTTTACAAGTATAAGCAACATTGCATTTTTCCTAATAATTATATATCATAATGAAATTATTTTGTTCTGTTCTCATCATACATAGGTAGGATGTACCTAAACTCTGAAATTTAAAACAAAAAAACAAGCAAAAAAACCCACTGAATTTTTACGTTTTCCAACACTCATGACAGGGAGACTGTTAACCTTTCTTACAAATCACCCAATACTTGCTTCACTCTTCAGAGTCATTCATAGCTGCTTCCTAATAAAATTGTTATACCTGAGAGAGAAAAAATTCTTTACTCTTCAAGTGAATAGAACTGCAAGTGTTCACTGTGTCATTCAATAGGTATACATGAGAAAGGTACTCCATTTGTTCATAATACAACTAACAAGCATGACTTTGTTCCTTAAGATAACACGGTAAATAAACTGTTCCCTAAACACTGATTGAAATTAAGCACAGCCCACAATTTTGGCTTGCATTATCTTCACCTTCATCCACTTGTTCCTCTTCCCAATGTGCTTGTCCCTTGTCAACCTTTTCTCTGCTGTGTCTAACTAGACTCAAAGTTCCTTGGGGCAGAGACATGCTATTGTTAGTAAACATTCATGAACTGTGTCTACCTATGGTCCTGGACAAGCACAGCAGCCACCTCTCAAATGAATCACTTGGCACCTGCAGCACTGGGCTCACTCCCACTTGCAGCACAACCCTGCTGGTGCTGCTCCCTGGCAGCCAGCTTGGACAAGGGCTGGGGACCCTGTCCAGGGATGCCTGGTGAGGGGTCCCTGGTGAATTTGGTCAAGGCAGTTATGGTCTTTTGGCATGCTCAAAGACCTGACACCTGGTAAACCAGGCTGGTTTTTTGTTTTTTTTTTTTACTGTCCCACATCAGAGGATAAGCTTACCAGTGGGAAAAATAGCAGATACTAATTTTCCAAAAGGTGAAGTACTGCCTCATAAGCAGTCAGTAGCTTCAGTACATATGGTGGTAGCCAGAGCAGGGTGAACCTTGCTACAAGCATTTCTCTGAAGGTACCCTTGCTCTTAAACCTGCCTAGCTTAAGAGTACTGACTCAGATACACTTGCCTTCTGTGCCTGAGCTGGGCATATACAGGAAATGGAAAAATTGTTTGAATAATGTAGAGCGATGTTAAAAAAATAATTTAAAAACCTCATCAATTTGGTGTCTAATCCACAGTTTCTGATATCAGTGGAAACCCTGATATAGACATATAGATGCACAAATTCCTTTTGACTGTAGTCAGCTTTGAACGTGACCTGCATCCCACAGATAGCAATATTTCAGAACATATGAACTATGGCAAGTTGAAAATAAATAAAATATTTTCACAGAAAATACTTTCTATGAACTGTAATAATCAAAAGGTTTCCTCTGACTCGATGTGTAATGAATTGTCCTATCTCAAACAAAATTAAGATTTTACTGAAGCATTGGCTGTATTAAACATGGGTGATTTATTTTTTCACTCTTTGTCAGGAACCCATATTCTAAGATGGCTTTTACAGAGTATTAAGACTTTACCTAGAGTAGATTACAAATAGGAAATAAGTTTCTAGTAATACTGTTGTCTCAGCCGCATGATATAAACATAGGATTTTCTTGTTCTTTGTCAATACACGTGTTTCTTTAAATGTTACTGTTCAGGCTATATAGATACGTATTCCTGGCTAGCAATTTTTGTCATATCACACTTATAATCATATGGGAAAATATCAAAGCTATATGCAATAGCTGAGGGTTTCTTTCTCTTGAAATGTCTGCATTTCACAGCAAATTGTAAATTTTAGAGACACAGGCTTTACAATGAATTAGTTTTAGTTTAACCCCATCTCTCCCCACCCCCCCAACATTAGTGAATTTGTTCTTTTAGGACATATACTTCTCAAATGCTGTGCACCTTCAAATCCTAGAGAAGTCAATGTCAGCCTTTGCATGTCATCTTACCTTCTCTCTGAATTACAGCATGTGGCTGTGTCAAAGTGAAGCCTTAAACAAAATAACAAACAGAAGTGATAGTATGTGTTTGATTAAATTTACTCTAGATTCCTTCGTGTCCTTGCTGTTCTGTAGAAGGACCAGTTAGGTAACATAAGAAAGTGAACATTTCAGCATTGAAGGGCAATATGAGGTCCCCTTTCCCACACTCAGTCATGGTGGAATACATATGTTACGGTTTTGGCTGCCAGAAATTGTAGTCTCTTCAAAAAAAGCAAGTGGTTAATATTGTGGTTGTTTTCAGGGATCTGTAATCTTCTTTGCTGATTAAGAAACTGTTCTAAAAATGGTCAGTACTGCAGGCTCATTTTTCTATAAAGCCTGGTCCAGTGAGTTGCTGAGTGTCATCAGTTGCTGCTGAATTCATCATCATTTAGGAGTGTTGAACAAGTCCCTGGCTGTACTTGCAGCCACAAATCATTTGGGAAATATGTTTTTGAATGGCCAACAACTCTCCTTCATTTACCAGAACCACTTGGACACACTGTTAATTGTATCTAACACACATTGGTAGAGCAAGGAAAGTTACTGACTTTTGTGGGTTGCTCAAGATTTCTCATTTGTATGTTATCCAACCTATGTTCATTTACCTGGTTTAAGCACTACATTTCAATGAGCAAACTTTTTGGTGCCAGGGTCTTTATTTCTTTTCTATGTCCTCTTTATTTCATTCTTCCTTTCCTGGTATCTTCCCCTGTCATTTTACATAGTCTGTTTCATTTTAAACTTTTTTCTATCTTTTTTTGTCTTTCTTGTTCCATGTCTTTATTCACCAAAAAAGGAACTTTTGTGTCCTGTTTCCAGTTTCTCAATTTTCTATTTCCTCAGTCTCTTTCCTACTCCCTTCCATTTTTTTTGTTCTTTCTTCTGCTTTATATACTAGACACATCCTCATATGTCAGAAGACATATCCACAGACTGTCCTGAGTTTGCTCATCTAGCCATGTTTTCCTGCAGCTAATCTCTTTCTGTCACTCTGAACCTAAAGACTCTTATTCTCCTGCTATCTTCTTTTTTTTTTTTTTTGCACACACCTTGAGATTCAGGCCAGTAACTCCTTTTGTGCAAGATAAGTTACAAAATTGCTGCTAAAATTATAAAAAGAAAAAACCCAACCCCCAAAGAACTCAGCTTTTGACAGATTTTACAGCATGTCAGGGTCCTATCCTGTGCATTGTTACCATTAGTATCCTTTTCTGAACAGTAAGGACAATGTCAGATGGAAGCATCATAGAAACTTCAACAGACACTGAAAAAAAAAGACTAATTAGAGGCAAACGAGAAACATGAAACATATTTATTAACTAACTGGATCATTTTATGGGGCAAGTGAGCTGATTAAATAAGGGAAATAAGGCAAATCTCATCTACCTGGAACTCAGTGAAGTGACAGAAATTGTATTACTTGAGGCAGTGACTGGTAAAAGTGGAGAGGACAAATAGAAAAAAAAGATGGGAAAAATCGGCTGAAAAGGGAGCTGGCATAGTGGATTGCCTTGTTTATGGTAAAAAATAGGATAAGTATATTATACCAGTTATATTAACAACTATTAGTTGTATAAGTCATTTTTTGAATATAGTATTGTATTAGACAATCAAAATATGAAAATAAATGCAGCAATTCAATGCAGTTATCAAAAAGCCCAAATGCAGTCTTTGGGGTATGTCAAATTTTCCAGCAAATGTTTTCCAAGTATTTCTACTATATGTAGGGAAGAATCAATAGAGAAGGAGGTAGAGACAGCATACCAAACTGCTGTGCTCAAATCTGATCAGCCAAGTTGAAGAAAGATTAATTAAAGTATAGTGCAATCTGGCTTGGTTGATGCAATGGAGAGTATCTCGCTTGCTAGAACACACTGAAAGAGTTTGGTCTGCTCAATCTTCAGAGAAGGCTAAAATAAAACATGATCACTTTTTTTCCCATAAGAATTTTAAGGGCCATGCATCTGGGCAGTATGAGGAGAGAGAAATAAAAGAGCCATATTTGCATGAAACCAAATATTTTCAAACAATACTAATCAAGAATAAATATATGGTAGAAGTATTAGAATGTTTTAATATGAAAATAATCAGAAAGGCTTAGAAAAAAATGGTGTTAAGACGAAATTTGCCATATTTCTGCACAGGCTTTTGTTACATGATAGGGAACAGTATTTGCTGACCTGAGAGGTCCTGTCCAGGTCAATATTCTCCTGGGTATTGTGAGTATGCCATACAGTACTATACTGATTCTTTTCCTGAAAGCTGTAGATTTATTTTTCTTACTGCAGATTAGAGCCATGATAGATTAGTTCCAATTGTTCATCCAGTTTGTATTGCATCATGAGTATCATAGACGAAAAAAACTGAAGTATCAACTTAACTCTGAATCTAGTCTCATGTTCAAAGTGCATTATACCTTAAATACAATGTCTACTATGCCTTCAGAACAAAGTAAAATATTACCTCTGGCTTGTATAAGCAGCATATTTTGACATTTACTCAAACCTTGCCTTCTACAGAAAACTGACAAGTAACATGAAAACAACTTAGTCTCAGAGGCTAAGAGTTTTGGTTGATCTTTTTCTGTCTCTACACAGGCATCAAATCCAAATGATATCCACAGGAAATCCAGTGATGGAAGCATTACATACCTCTAAAATCCATTCCTCAACTATCTTTTGTTAATAGTTGCAGCCATATAAACAAAATGCTAACTGAATGCCATATAACTATATACTAAAAAATTAAAGGATAAACAATTGTTTATTCTTAAACATTAAAATACCCTCAGTTCTTCTGCATAAATTCCTACATTCTGAGAACTTTGGAAAATCAGGAAAGATCCTCAAAAAGTGTAAAAGAAAGATTTTTTTTTTTTTTTTGCAGTAATTACAATATCATTTTGACAATTGGCAAATCCAAAATAGAAACTCCTACTTAGCTGCACGATATAAGAGAATTCTCAGGTTTAAGCTGTGATGCTGGATAGAATGAATCTCTCTGGGAGTGAAAACAAATACAAAAAAAACCCAAACAAACAAACAAACAAAAAACCAAAATCAAGGAAGACTTTTTAAGAGAAGCAACTCCTTTTGATGAATTTTTGAATCAGTCATACTTTATTGGATTTGAGTTCAAAATGTTTCTGCTTCTAGCTCCAACAAAGGAAATTGTTGAATGCAGTGATTTCTTACAACACTGCAACTTGGAATGGATACATTCTTTTTCTAAAGGAAGGGAAACCGCTTTCTCCTATATATGCCATGCAAGGGTGCATTTTCTTGCACTGGATCACATGTTGTCCAGTTATGAAGGGAGTGGGAGGACCCGTTTGTACCTTTTGCTTTGCTACCTTGCTCTAGAGGTGACACAATTAACATTCCATAAATGAAGTGTGCTTGTCCTTTTTGTTTGAGATTTGGTGTCAGGGAGTCAGAAAGGATCTACAATGCTCCTTTGGAAGTACAAATGATGTCAATAAGACAGGAGGGCAGGGTAAGATGTGGAATAATGAAGGATAGGAAGAGAGTTGAACTGCTTTTTGCTCCCAGCACACACAGCAGAATAATAATTTCTTTGACTGATGTTTTGTCTAAAACTACTTACAAAAGGAAGAAATCTACTAAGCTGTCTTTACATACATCTCACATTAACTTCATCTTGTTGATGTTCTGAGAAAGCATCTTCTTGTTCAGTCTCAATCCACAATAACGGTTCTAGATGGTTCATAATTCTCGGGGGTTTTTTAGCAGGAAAAATGAAAGGATGAGGACTTACAGCTGTAGGATTTTCTACAGACTCCCATGCACATGCAGAAAGAGAGCATGTTTACACAAGACATGCCAGTGCCATTTAAAGATACTTCTTTTTATTCAAATTAGTTTCCTCAGAAATAAGAAGTTTTGTAAATGTATTAGGTTAGCATAGAGCCCAGGCTAGTGGGGACCCACTTCTGTTGCCTAGCTTCTTTTCTGTAACCAACTCTCTGGCTATGATATGATGATAACCACAGTTCTCTATTTGCAGACATGCTTCTGTAGCTGAATACCCTAGGGATTTTGAAGGTCTTGGTTATTTTCCTGATGAGGGCAGATGAGTGCTAAGGAAATATCAGATTAAGTTCTTTATTCACTTTGTGTGAAAACTTTCCAAATATTTCAATGGCAGAAAAGTCTGATATGTTGTGAGCTGTATAAACACTTCATTGAAGATTAAAACATAGACTATTTAGATCATGTATATGAGTAAAGAGAATTTGTTATGACTGTTCTGCGTACTGAGCTCTCTGCAGTTCCTGTCTGGACATAGGATTTCTTTTTTCAGAACCACTCACTGTTTCTGGTTATTTTGTAAGCTTGTAGGGATATATCTTTTGCTAAGGTGACCTGATTTGCATCCTTCCTATAAATTGCAGTTGAGCAGCATCACCTCAGAGAAGAATAGGGAATGGAATTTTATCACCTCTAGAGTTCTGTATTGTCAGGTCAAGGTTGAAGTGTGCCAGAGGGAAAATGCGTCTGACTGCTGCTTGCACTTTGTTTTCTTTGTGACTACATAAAAGGACTTCAGTCTCCAGAGATATAATTACAGCAACTTTCACAGACACTAAATCTGTGCACACAGAGCTGGTATACTGAAGAAAAAACTACAAAGAGAACAAGGCAAACCTTGGGATTTTGGTCTGATTTCTTGACCCTAGTGGGGAGACCTCCAATTTTCGAAGGCTGGGAAAAAAATTCAGGTTCTGTACACATTTTAGTTTTGACAACCATAATTGGCATTTTGAAGAACAGGCAGTACTGTATTTAGAAACCATTTGTTAATAAGTGCATTTATAACTGAAGCTTAAAACATACAGGTCAATAGTTGATCTCTATCAAAAAGTGGAAAACTAGAACTTACAGCCTGGAGCTGAAATGTTAATCCTTCCCTTTTAAATTTCGTAGGACTCCCCCACTCTGTGTAATATCTTAAACTAATATAAAAGTTTTTAAAATTAAAACCATAATATTTTAGCAAGCTACGAGCTTTTTTCCAACTGTCTAAAATATTAAATGAGAAAAACTTCATTGAGAGATGTGACTTCCACATCTGAAGACTCACTAAATCAAAAAAAGAAGCACCAGTGTACGTTCATATCATTGTAACAAGTGTACAACAAATTAAAAGAGAACACAGCTCATCATGCAGATGCCATTTTAAATGTTTTGAACAATAACAATATGATGCCTGGACTTTTAGCAACTTGAGACAATGGGTAATCTGTAATAACAATGCTGAAATGCTATATTCATTACTGTACATTTCACCATGATAAAGCATTCAGAACAAAGACTTCCAACTAAGAAAAAACAAATTCTCTCATTGGAGTGAAGGTATGGCCTTTTATGTTAAAAGTAGTATCACCTTTAAGAGGCAAAAAAACATTACAAAGGATCTGCCTTTGGTATATGATCCATCATATATTTTAAAGAACTCATATTCATTATTTATGGGTTTTATTCTGCTGATGAGAAATATAATTACACAAAGATATTGCATAATTAGTTACAACTATCTGCTTTTTGTGATGTTCTCTATAATGGAAAAACATATATATTTGTGGAAAAAATTAGTTAACTGAAAAGTGTCCCACTGCTTGAAACATCAGCATTAACAAAACTGGCAATAAAAATTAGAACCATTTCAAACTTGTTAAAAGCTGGTCGACCTGCTTTTTTTGTAGGTGAGAGAGCTGTGTCAGCTGTCTAGTGCTAAGGTAATTTAAAGAAATAAAAACTAGATAAGCTAAAATAGATCCTAAGAATGTCATATTGAATACGCTTTCTGGATCACTCAATTATAGTGTTCTGCCTTCATCAACAGAGACTACCAGGTACAAGAAATACTATAACCAGACAATTACAGAAAAATGTGTTTAGAAGGACATTCTTTTTGTATCATATTTAATTAGTCATTGGTTTATGCCCTAAGGTATGAAGGCTTGAATTCCTATTGTTTTATCTTACTTAACAGTTGTGAATATTCTCAGTCTTCATATCAAACCGAAACTTTCTAGTATTTTACTGAGCTAATATACATCTTTAGCCATCTGTCTTCTGTTGACTATTAACTTTTGACAATGAGTACCACTGTTGAATTATGCACACTGTAGCAAAGCATTTTCATTTATTGCTTTTAGATATGGTTTTAGTTTAACTGAAGATCCCTTTTTCTTAAATTAAGAAAGGACTTGGACAAAGCCAACCTTTTTTTCATACCTTTATGAAGTTCCTTCTAGTTAATTTGCACCCATGTCTGATTGCAGTAAATTTTAACTTTTTTTCTACTGGAGAAAATCCTCTTGGATTTTAACTTTTCTCCTATTTAAGCCTTTCCATCAGATAGATAATTTCACTACTTGTGTCTTACCTTTTCCATGTCTGTTACATTTTTTCTGAAATCCTAGTAATTAGAACAGATTAGTTTATATGTGGATATTCCCTGATTTATTCTGTGGTGTTATAAAATTTAAAAGATTAGATGACATCCCAGTTTTGTGTTTCCAATCTTTTTGTTTTTATCACTGGTAAGGGCTGATGAATCCTTCTGCCTAGAAGATGTAAGGCTGCTGCAACTCCATTCCCCCAGGTTCAGCCAGTAGCGAGGCTGAGCACGTATTCCCAATGGAACACACGCATGAACACAGTACATAGTACACTTATACATGTATACACAATTGAGCATACAGATCAGTCCAGACAGAAAACACTCAGCACTTACACAAATATCAAACAACACTAAAAACCTCATCCTGGTCCCCTCTCTGGCTCATTTGAATTAAGGTTCATTAGCAGGAAATATAAGTGTATATATATGTACAATGTATATGTAAAAAATGCATAATGACTATCTTGTAGCTGGTCCCTGGATCCTTGCTCTCCCCATTTGTCTCACTCCCAGAGACAAGCACACATGTATGAATGGGTCTCCCAGTTGATCCCCCAAGCCCCAGTGTCCCCAGCAGTTTGCCTGGACAAACCTTGGTTCTGCCAGTACTGAACTCCTGCTGTCTCTAAGTGACATACTCACTCACCTGGCTCCCAGGTCACTTCCCTACTCTCTGGATAGCCCAGCTTGATATTTGCTAGTCATCACACTCTGGTGCACATACCCTTACCTGCTCCAGGAGCTGGCACCACAGACACACAGGCCCTATGGCGCGTGATCTGACTCCAGCTGCTGGCACTCAGCCCCCATAAACACAAACACGAGCAGAAAGAGCCCCTTCACTCAGGAAAACAGTTAGAAATGGAGCTTGTCCATTTGTCATTTAATATTTGTTTGGGGTTAATAAATATTTTGGACTTGGAAAGTGGTAGCTGACCTTAATTCACAAAACTGCAATGATCCAGATCAGCTTCTTAACTGAAAATCATTTTACTCTTCTGGTAATAAAAGCTTTGTTGGGAAATTTGGAACATCTGTAAGTACATGAAAATGAATGAAAAAGGAAGCATAATTTGAAAAAAAAAATCCTTTTTATTTGTTTATTTATATCCTAAGCACACACTGAAAGACAGATCCTTGCCTGTTGCACTTAATCTACTGCAGGTATCGGGTATTACACAATAGCCACTGAGTATGTTAGCTTTTTTTGTGGTTGATGGTTAGTGCTATCACAGCTGACTAGTTTTATAAAATGATGGGATTGTCAGAGTCTAAATTTAATTTTCTATGACCTTGAGACAGAATAGCTGTAAGGTTGTGGAAAGAAATAGAAAACCCTATTCACAGGCTGTGAAAGTTTCTTTTTTGTGAAATTAGAGATTATTTTCAGAAAAAAAAAAAATCAGTGTTAGCCTGGAATGTGACTTTTCCTACAGCATTTCTTTTAAGCACCTCCCTGTAATTCAACAGTTAATACATTATGTTCCAATTTTACTTTGGTCGTGGCTTGTGGTCATTTTATAAAATCATCAGCCTGTGAGAATTCTACTTCTAGATGCAGTTATTGATTAGAAGATTGATATACCACTATGCAATAATATTTTTAAACACCAATTTTTCCAGTCCCAGGACTTTCACTTGCAGTACAACATAGCGTCCACAGTAGGCATTTTATTTCTTATTTCTATTTATTCATTTCTAGTCAATAGTTAGCTATTTTCTTGAACACATTTAACTGTAATAAAATTGTAGTGCCAACAGTCTTTATGTTGGATGTTCTTTAAAGACCATAAGGCCTTCTCCTGGAAAACTCTTGAGCAGAAAATTGCAATCAGCAGCATAAGGAAGAGTTTTCAGGACAGACAGCAACAGACCATCCATTTTGCACTTTTAAATTTATTTCTTGAAAATGTCTTTTTCCTAGATTTATTACTGGTAGAGAGATCTAATACTTGCTTGATTTCAAAACACAGAAGTTTATCAACTTTAAACATCAAGAGAAACTGTCATATGTTCTGCTAAATCTCCTCCCTATTCAATGAAAAAATCAGCCCCCTTCAGGAAAATTGTCAGTCTTGTATGCTTCAAAGTGTAGCAAAAATGTGACTTTCGTCTTGTTCTCTTGTCTGTCATGAGTTTTAAACAGGTGATTGTTTGCCTTTGCTCATCACTTGCTGTAGAAAATACCTTAGAATGATTCCTTAACAGATTGTTTCACTGAAGTATGTGATTTAGTTTTCTAGCTACTAGTATGTAAGTTTTGATGGAGAGAGAGGGTTACCATACTGGAGTTTAAAATTCCTCAAGCTGAAACCTTCAAATGTCATCCATATGTGAAAAATGACAGAAACCAATGATGTGAACAAGTTGATTAGCATATTCAGTGACACATTTTTGGATCTATATATTAATTTTCTTTGCCAAACATATTTTTAAAAGTAATATAGCAAAACAGACAATAAGCTAGATCATCTCAGATGTTCCTTAGACTTCCTAACATTATCTGTTGTGCTGCTAAAAAAGGTTTGTTTGCTCAGGCTTAGAAGACATTATTTGTACAGTTAATGTCAAAGCAAATAAGCTGGAAGAAATACACTGCCTGAAGAGTAGCTGAGTGTGTATCTTATCTTTTTCTTCTGCTTTGAAACAGTTGTACATAGCAAGTGTGTTTATTTCCTGTGCTCTGATTCGTCAGATGATGTGTTCATTTGTCAGGAATGCTGAAAGAAAGGAAATAAAAACTAAAAAGATATGCTAACAGATCAATGGAGATAATGAAGAAGTTGACGGCAGAAAAGAAAAAGGATTATTCTTCTATATTATACTTTCAAATTATTCTCGATTATTTTTACTGAGTTAAACCTTTTTACCACTGAATTCCATGGAAAGTGTTCAGTTGATCTCACTGGGAGAAAAGTGAGCCCTTAGCTGCTCAGAACAATGCTTTTGTGGTAGAGATGTAATGATATCTTTTAATGTATTTTGGAATTTGGCTGTTAGATTTTAAGGAACAAACAGAAAAGTGTTTTGTAGTACAAAATGCAGTGATAAGTTTGGTAGAGGTGTTTGCAGCAGTTCAATAAGAGACATCTTAAGATGGAGTGAGGAGTCTGCCTGAGGTCTGCTTAGATTTCTGGTAGGAACAGCATTGTGTACCTATTTGGAAAGAGTGAGACAATTGTTCAATAGGAGACTATGAGAATAAGCAGAAGTGGAGTGTCTGAAGAACTAAGGATTGTTCTGAGAGTGATGCCACAGTGAGAGAGTAAAATAGCAAAAGAATGAGAAAAGAAAAAGAAGTGAGGGTATAGCTATTAAAAGTTGAACAAGTATTGACTACAAAGGAAGAAAATGGAAAGACAGTAGAAATAGACAAAACACATGAAAGTATGGAATAAAAAAATGTAATCTAAAGAAAAGAAATGCAGGAGCTGCATGCTGAGGTATATGACAGGTAAACATCCTGAGCTATTTTGGAGGAGCATGGCTTATGGATACACTCTGCTTTGTGGCAGACTCTGCACTGCATAAAGGGGTTACAGAACACATCAGGTGCAATGCAGCAGCTTCTTTTCTGCCTCACATGGCAGACCATAACTGGCTTACAGAGTCCAGACCAGGAAGGCAACTGCAGCCCTACTATAGCAGTGTGTGAGACAGGAGTATCATGGCAGGAGAATGTGAAACATGGACCAGTGGGTGAATTTCATGCTCTGGACCTGGGCGAGTGCAAACACTTATATTACTATATTTCTATCTGATAAAATAAATTTTGCATCAAATTTTGCATCACGTTTAAGATGCTCATACTTAGAGTTTAAGGTAACTGTCCAGTAGGACAGCTTGAATGGCAATCTTATATATCAGATCCTTTCATAAGTCAGAGTACCAGACAGTGTCTCCACTGCTTGACTTCTGGCACTGAACCTAATGAGAAGGGCTATGGTTGTTCCATGGCTGTATTCTCCAGATGGGTTGCTAAAGCTAAACTGCCTGTTGGAAACACTCTGATGCCAGGAACTCTTGGGAGAGTGCTAGCTGGCATGAGCGATGCAGAGGCTGTGTTACTATTTAAGATTATTGTATGACTGACCATGCCCAGGCTCTGGCGCTGTTTTGTTTACTCGGGCAGGTCTCTGATCCCAAGCTCATTCCAAGCTAGAGCAGGAAAAATGGTTGTTGCATCATGGTGCTACCTCACATCTGACTCATAAGCCTGTCTAGCAATTCTGGCAGCAATATTAATGTACTGCTTGTTTAGATGTTATTTTTATGTGATTATCTTCTTTTTCAAGTACACTTGGCTTTGTTTCACCCTGAATTGTAACTGCAAGAGTTTTTGGGGAAGATAGACATCATCAGGGAAGAAAATTATGTTGAGACCCAAGGGAGCACAATGAAACTGAGACACAGTGAGGGAAGGATCTGACCAGATGAGAGGGAGCAGTCAGTCCAAGAGAAAGTGCTCTGAGAGCCCAGGCTGGCACTTTATTAATACCTCAGAGAAACCTAGACTGATGTTTCTTAGCAGTTTTGCTCCAACAACTCTTCTCTTGACTCAGAAGAGCTGGTGATACTGAAAAATGTTAGCACTCAACTAAATCAGCTCCTACTTTGCAGGTATGCCTATGAAAAATACAGGTCATACTGAAATATAAATGCTTTTAAAAAGATGTGTTCTTAGCTCTTATAAAAGCTGGGAAGTTTATCCAGTAATAAGTGTAAAGGGCCTGAGAGCATCCTAGCTGCTGAGGATTTGGCTCCCAGTGCCCAGGGCCAAGTGAGCACAACTGGTGAAGTGGGGAGAGGCTCCTCGGTGTGGTGAGGTGGCCATGGTCAGGGCCGATCCCCGCCCCAGGGGAGCCACTTTTAGCTGAGGGTCTTGCCTGGGCCCTGGCGATGAGGCCCTGCCCGGCTGGCCCTCCTGGGGAACCCCAGCACCCCTGTTGCCCTGAAGGCAGGGAGCCACCAGCCCTTGCAGCACCCTTACACTAAGACTGACTTTTCACAAGCCTGTCATTGTGGGCAGTTGTTTCCACTGCCACATCTCTCCCTGTGCTATAGTGTGATGTCCTGAACAGCTTCAGGAAACCCCGTGGCAGGAGCTTTTGTCAGAGAAGGCAACACACCTTACCATCCTTCACCACATGTGCAGTTTACAAGGCCTCTCCTGGTTTGATTTGGTGAATGGTTCTTTCTTTTTTACTTTCTGTGACCCAGAAAGGCACTTTTCAGAATTAAAATTTGATTTTAAAAGACCCTGCAGGGAGTCATCTTTAATAACATCTGATCCAAAGTCCAGTGAGATTTTTTTCTCTATCCAAATATTGCTAAAGTTTAAACTTCTTCAAACACGAGCAAAGAAGCGAGTTAGGGGGACATTTAATGGGAGCGTGACCTACGTATGCACATGTAACCATTTCTGGTACCTGAAAGGTGAAAAGGTTTATAGGATCTGAGATATTTTTACCACGATTCCAAAGATGTAACCTTTTCACTGTTTCTCAGTTTGGTTAATGTGATATTTTCCCTTTCATAATGAATAAATGTAAGAAATGACCTTTAGATTTAACTTGATTAACTTGATTGTTCATCATTAAAATGTTGTCTGTCACCCTCCATATGGAAAGTATGTAAATTTACCCAGAGAGTGGGGATGTGCTGTTCATGTTGAAACAGATAACATTTATATTATTATTGTGTTATTTCTGAATTTACCTCTACATTAGTTATGCAAGAAATTTTCTTTAGGAATTATATTATAATAACATTTTGCAAATCAGTAATTGAGGGTTGCATACCGAAATTTACCATTGCTGATTTTTTTTGAAGATGTTATTTAGCTCCTGAAAGCTAAATACATACCAAAATACAAGCTAAAGTGTAGCTTTATGCTTTACATTTGGTAAGTATTCATTATTTCTCATGCATGTCATGCTTTGTCCTTAGAACACTTGACCTATGGATAGTTATTCTATTAAATTTTTGCACAGCAACTAATAAACTTGAGCAATTTACCTTTAGTCAGGAAAATTTTCATCAGCCATACGCTGTTGCTGACACTACTTGTAAGGTTTTAAATTTCATTTTTAATAGTTCTAGAAATACTACCTTGAATTTTATTGTTTGGACTGCTTTGTGGTATTTTGAAATTAGGTGTCCTTTAATATGTTAACAGACTAGTAATAAATAATGGAGGAATACATTTGCACTTTGAGGTTCAGTGGAAAAACAGTTAAATTTAGTGACGAATAAGTTTGCTGTTGTCAGAAATATAGGGATGTCAGCAAAAGATGGCCACTTGTTTTTCTGCTTCTGGAATGAAACCCAGTAAAAGACAGAATCTTCCTTCAGGCCATAAAGTGACCATGTAATTAAAACTTGTTGGTAGTTTCTATACCCAGGTACCTTTGGTAGTGCTGTTATTCCTGCACAGCATGGAAGATCAAAGAGCTAGAGAATTCATACTCATTTCAATGGCCACCTTGCTGCCCTTCCACCTGTCTCCTCAGATGCTTTGATCAGAGATGAGGTCCTACAGGTTTCTCCATACAGGGCCTGGCTCATGTCTCCTCAGAGCACACATCTAACTTAACTGCCTGGAAGTTAGCGATACAGTAAGCTGTTCCCCAAATTTTAGGGTGAAATGAATTGCTGTGTCTCTGTGTCAGTCACAGAGGAAATCTGAATGTTGGGATGCCTAACTCTGTATGCTGAAAATAGCAGAAGCTGTAAAAGAAGGTATAGGAATAATCAAAACTACTGGGTTTATATGTCCACCATCTTGAAATTAGGCAGACAATTTTTACTTGTAGTAATGATTAACTTCAGTGGTCCTTTCTCTACAGTAATTCATCTAAACAGAAGTGAGGTCATTAGACTGTGTTATTAAAAAGCTGATGTAACTTCAGATATCTTTTGGAAAATGTGCCTAGTATGGGTAACCAAAAGAGTAGCAGAACTCACTTTAATGTTTATTCACCAGTAGTTAATAAGTGATGTTTTTAGTGGTATACATGAAGAAACATGATTGTATGTCTTTCACAAGGAACTGCAGATTATTTCAGATTGGGTTAAAGTGATTACTAGTGATCTGATACATTTTGCTCTCAGTAAGTGGTTTATAAAGTCTACTGCATGCTAGTTGTCACTGATTAAATCGGGAGAGTCCTACCAAGCATAGCAGTTTAGAAAGAAAGACTCAGTCTAAGAGGACATATCATACTGCAGAACAACGTTACCTAAATTTAAATGACTAGGTGTTGTGGAAATTTATAAAATTTATTTTTAAATAGTTTTAGCTAGCAGTATATTTTTATGACTTTGTAAAGCAAGCACACACAGTCGAATGGTTCACCTTCCCACTGAAAGAAGTGAATTGCCTAAAATAGCTGTCACTAGTTACAAGATGTCTCAGAGGAGATAAGCATACATACATAAATTGATATAATCCAGTGTTTATAGGCTGGATTTTTTTTTTACTTCCTCTTCTCATTCATTTTGTTCCCTTCATCAGGTTTAATAAGCCTGAACTATATAACTTCTAAGTCTGATGGTTTGTGGTATCTCTGATGTGCAGTCTGTGGTCCACTGAATCATGATACATCAGAACATGGTTTGTGAGATGACTGTCAGTTTCTAATGGTCCTTCATGTCTGCTGGCATCTATATTCACATGACTTTTGCCTGAAGCATTGTTTTAAATTAGAATATTAGTAACTGTAATAACAATTATATTTTGTAAAGCATTTTGTTTACTTAAGTGTTAATTGCCTTATTTGTCTTCCCCTCTTCTTTCCAAATGGCTTTTTCATTGGCATGACTGATGGACTACAGGTTTTTTTAAAGTTCAAACAGACTTTCAAAAAGGACTTTCAAACAGAAATAAATCAGGAACTCCAGTTATTCACCAGGCGGCACTTTTCTTTGAAACTTCAAGAAGAAAGACCAAATTCTTGCTCAACTCTCCCCTGTAGCTGCATTGTTTTCAGAGTACCTGTAAAACAGAGGAATCAATTCCTTGCAGGAGAGGATGCCTAAGGAAAAATAGCTGGACAAGCACATATGCTATTTCCCTGAAATGCTTCCCAGCCTTCAGCTATGTTCAGGTCAGATTAATTAATGAGCCTGATGTGATTTGACTGTTTACTAACTTTTCAGCTGATCTTTCTTTCGAGTTCTTCAGTCTCTCCTTGAATCTATGCACATTTCTTGCACTTAGCATAGATTTTGGCACACTGTTCCACTGGTCTGATACCCATTCAGAGAACAACCATTTACTTTTGTTTGTTTTGAATTTGATTCCTGCTAGCTTCATTTGATGGCCCATAATTCTTTTGCTGGAAGAGACAATGAATTGTTGAACCCTATGTACCTTCTCAATGGCACTGCTGATTGTGTAGACCTCTATTACATCTGTGCAAGCCACCTTTTGCCCAGGTTGAAGGGTCTCAGCCTAACCCATTTTTCATATGGAATTGTCTGCTCATATGGGAGTTGAGCATACCTTTGACAATCCTTGCTGCCTTTCTCTGAATCTTTTCCAGTTTTAAAATAACATGCCTCTGTTGCTTACTTCCCTATCCATCATTTCAGAGTTCTCTTGCCAATTGTTTAATACTATGCTCTGTTAATGTTTTCATTACATGGGTTTTACATCCTTCAACCTTGGTTGATTTGATCAATCCTGATTTATATGAGGAAGCAGGTGACAGCAATGAAAAAGTGACTATTAAGAAGGAGGCAGCAAGTATGTTCACACTAAAAGATCTCCATAGGGCATTTAGTCTCATAGTTGAAAGCGATAATAAAAGAAAACAAACAATATTTTCTCATGAGAATTAATGTATCTGAGGGGAGAGGAATACAGGGACTTGTATACAAGTCTAAATACTTAGACAGTGTATATGATGTGGAGGATGGTGTGGCAGAAGGAAGATCACAGCTGAAGGAGAAGATGGCTTTTCACTTTTTAGAAGTCGCTACTATTCTAGAAGATCTCAACCCCTTCAGACAGAAAAAAATGCAGTGGTGGTAGTGTTCAATCTAATAGATGATTAAGTTGGAAAAAAAGAGCATCTTCACAAGCTGATAATTCTGATTATTCTGCTCCCATCTCTACATCCTACACATTGCATTTACAGACAGCATAATTAAATTATGTCTTTAGTCCTTGCAAACATCTCCCACCTGTGCATGAAACCTTATGATAGAAAGTGATTTTCCATCTATTGACTTACTAATGTCAACTTTCTTCATGAACATGTAGGGTATTACTGTATATTTCTCTGTGAAGAGGAGGTCAGAATATACACAAAGTTCAGTGTGTGAACTGTACCATAGATTTGTGCAACAGCATAATGATATTTTGTATTTGTTCATAGAATTACAGAATCACAGAATGGTTGATGTTGGTGGTGACCTGTGGACGTCATCTTGTCCAATTCTCCCCTGCTCAAGCAGAATCACTTAGAGCTGGTTGCCCAGGACCATGCCCAGGCAGCTTCTCCAAAGATGAAGACTCAATAAGATCTCTGGGCAACCTGTGCCAATGCTCAGTCACCCTTATCATGAGAAAGTGTTTCATGATGTTCAGAGGCAACTTCTTGTGTTTCCGTTTGTGCCCATTATCTCTGATTCTGTCACCACGCACCGCTGACAAGAGTCTGGCTCTGCCTTCTTTGCACTCTTCCTTCAGTTAGAATCATGGAATCATAGAATTGTTAAGGTTGGAAAAGACCTCTGAGATCATCTAGTCCAACCGTAAACCCAACAACACCATGCCTACTAAATCATATATACATATACATATTACATTTATAGTTATTTATATACATTATTATATTTATTTATATACATTTATAAGATCCCCTCTGAGGCTTCTCTTCTCTAGGCTAAACAGAGAAAGGATGCTCCAGTCCCTTCACCATTTTTGTGGCCCTTCATTGGACTCTCTCCACTATGTCCATGTCTCTCTTGTATTGGGGAGCCCAGAACTAGACACAATATTCCAGGTGTGGCCTCACCAGCATTGACTAGAGGGGAGGGATCACCTCTCAACCTGCTGGGAACACTCCTCCTCATGCAGCTCAGGATACTCTTAGCTTTCTTTGCAACAAGGGCACATTGATGGTTCACGTTCAACCACGTGTCCACCAGAATCCCCAGGTCCTCCTCTGCCAAGCTGCTTTCCAGTTGGCTGGTCCCCAACATATATTGCTGCATGGGTTTGTTCCTCCCCAGGTGAAGGACTTTGTACTTCTCCTCATTGAACTTCACAAGTTTCCTGTCAGCCCACTTCTGCAGCCTGTTCAGGTCCCTCTGTATGGCAGCACGATCCTCTGGTGTATCAGCCATTCCTCACTGTTGATGTCATCAGTAAACTTGCTGAGGATACACTCT
Source organism: Scopus umbretta (assembly GCA_013400535.1). Classification (NCBI taxonomy): domain Eukaryota; kingdom Metazoa; phylum Chordata; class Aves; order Pelecaniformes; family Scopidae; genus Scopus; species Scopus umbretta. Next base: position 26,975 of record VZTL01059163.1, read on the forward strand.
GCCCCATCATCTGGGTCATTAATGGAGATACTAAACAGGATTAGGCCTAGTATTGACCCCTGAGGTACACTGCTAGTTATTGGCCTAGGCTTTGTGCCACTGATCATCCCGCTCTGGGTCTGGTGGTGTGATCAATGGCCCATTCAGACAATTTTCAATCCACCTCAACTGTCTGCTCATTCAGCTCATTCTTCAACACCTTCTCTATGAGGATTTTATGGGAGACAGTGTCAAAGGCCTTACTGAAGTCAAAGCAGACAGTATCAACAACTCTCCTCTCATACAGATTTTGATTTTGTGGTGGGTTGATCTTGGCTGGCTGCCAGATCTCCTACTATCTTTCTCTCATTCCCTCTCTTCAGCAGGACAGGAGGAGACAATAAGATTTAAAAGCTCATGGGTTGAAATAAGGATATTTTAAAAAGAAAAGCAAAGGCCATACGTGGAAACAAAGCAAAAAGAGGGTATTTATTCACTACTTTCCATCAGCAAGCAGATGTCCAGCCACTTCCTAGGATGTAGAGCCTCAGTATGCATAGTGGTTGCTTTGAAAAATGACCACCATAAGCAGAAATGTCCTCTCCCCTCTCCTCGTTCCCCTCACATTTGACTACTGAGCATGATGTCACGTGGTATGGAATAACCTGTTGGGCTACTTTGAGTCATCTGTCCTGGCTATGTCCCCTCCCAACCTCCCATGCACCCCCATCCTACTGACCCTGGCAGGGTGAGGGTTGGAAAGGCAGCCTTGGAGCTGTGTGAGCACTGCTCAGCCAAAATATTGGTGCTTTATGAACACTTTTCTCGCCACAAATGCAAAGCACAGCACTATATGGGCTGCTATGAGAAATTTAACCCTATTCCAGCCAGACACAGTATGGGGGGAGAGGGTGTGTCTCCCACTTTTAACATACTTTTAAGTCTTTTAAAGGAAGCAAAAATGAATAAAAGAGTTTTGAGTTCCATCTGCAAAAGAGATGAGACTAAAGAGCCCTTGTGGAAAAGCAGATTTAGTGAAGGTTCAAAACTTTGTATTTAATACATGAACTGAAGGACTATAGGCTTTGTGACTCTGATGATGAGATAAAGCTACACATACCACCAGTAAACTACACATACCACCAGTAAACAGAACAGAACAACACATTTTAGAGGCATTACACTTAACTTCAGGTGTTTGCAATGTTAGCTGCTCAGCCTAGCCTCCCTATATTGTCAACTGAAGGAAGTAGACATTTTTAGTCACAGTTCCTCAAGACCTATGTTAATATTTTTTTTTCAGGAGGAGGTGAAAAAAGTCCCATTTTGTCCTAAACTGTGGTGACTAGCTCACACTAAGATGTCTGCCAATGATGAGATAAAAACCATCCCCATTATACAAGGGATATGACTGATTGAAACATTGTTAGTGTTTGGAAGAAATTGCACTGGAAGTCTTTCCACTGGATTGAGCTTTACTGAAATTAGTTAGGTCTCTCCTTAGAAAGTCAAAGAAATGAAGTAATGTAGAACTATAAATAAACTAACTCCTACAAGTCCTGCTTACTGTCCTGGTAAAGACTGCTTGCAGTTTCTGGGACATATTTCTGCGCATGTGGTAACAAATGTGCACCAGGGTATTTCTGGAAGAAGGACTTCCTGTCAAGCATAAGGATTCTTCTTGATCTGTTTGTAATAATAGCTACATACTATAATATTGTTGTTGACTATGAATCATTATTCTTTCATTGGTTTGTAGCTAGATCATGATAAATTAGGAAGGTTCTTAAAGAGCTGTTTCTTTCCAAGACAAATGTTATTGTTTGGGTTTTTTTACCTGATTATTGGCTGTTATAATAGCAGAACTTCTGCTGCAGAATCCCTAATTAGGTAATTTGCAGAGTTTTTGTTATATGTTGTTCTTTATCAAATGACAACAGCTACAGTGATTAAAAAAGCTGTCAGCTGTGGATAAATTCATAAGTGATTATTTCAATTTTTATTCTCAAGTGATACTTATTAGCATATTGTCTTTTTTATTGAGGGAACTGAAGTGTACAGATTGAGTAGAGTTATCTCTTTAACTTGAGGTAACTTCAGGCTTTGTTGAATAGTGTCCTCTCTAGAGAAAGGTCCAGTAGCAGTAGAATTTTAACTGCCTGGTAGACAAAATATTATTATCTGTATGGACTACATATTTAGCTGGCAATAAGGAACATCATAAAGTGCTGAGAAAGAAGGAGAATTCAGTAGCAATTTTCAAGTATACTTAGTCTAAATAAAAAAAAATCACATCTTTGCTTCTTAAAGTATATAATTAGAAAAGTGACAATTTTATTATTAATATACTTCTAATGACAATAGGTTTTTGATAAACATAGTAAATATTTTATCATTTCCCTTTCTTAACTGAAGCTTGAGAACTAGAAGTCTTTTGTTGACAGTGTTCAGCAAACCCATACACTTATTTTCAAAAAAGAATTGCATGATCATACCGAGAGACAGAATTTTTATTGCTGATTCCAGTGGATCCCATAATTCACCTTATCTCTTTGCCTCCACCCTTCTAATTAATGATCTTACTCTGTTGGGTACTTCTTAATTTAGACAATGATACTATAGATGCAATCAGGTGGAATGGACATGAATTTTGCTGGCATGAATCCACTGATAGGACAGAAACCTTAAAATTAAAGGTCTTTATGACAGACTGGATTCATAATTCTATTGTAAAATATAAATAGCAATTACTGGAAAAACTGAATTCAATCCCTTTAAAACACTACATGAAGCACAGCTGCAAAGTATAAATCTTGGTATTTTTTAGTTAATCAAAAATATAAGAGGTTTAAATAGAAAATACTTACTTAAACAGAAAACAGAGAATCATATCTTTACAACATAATACAAGCCAAATATTTACATACCACTGAAGACACTGATTTGTTTACTGTTTTTTACACACTTACACTACATGCAGTGCTTATTATTACCTGAAATATAATAGAAAGCTGCCTTGTATGTTAATTTATCTAGCTGAGAAAAATTGGTAAAAATCACAAAAGGCAACCTTCTTTTCCTTGAAAATAAAAAACTTAAATAATTCCTTTAAGTCATTCAAAACTTGTATAATTAGATTTGGAAGAAGTGTCTCAGAAAAATGTTAATTGTAATGGTAAGCTTTATATAACTTTATATAAGTTTTTTCCTACTGCTTGGTCTTTCAGGAATTATAAGGGTAATCTGTGGGTCTCTCTCTTAAGGAAGAGCCAAGATCGAAAGTATTTTGACCATAAACCCACTCTGGAGTGCATCTCTGTAGTTTAACCGCAATCAGCAACCAAGCACCACATAACTGTTTGCTCACCCTCCCCCTGCCCCAGTGGGATGGGGGATAGAACTGGGAAAAAAAAAACCTAAAACCCATAGGTTGAGATAAAGGCAGTTTAATAGGACAGCAGAGAAAGAGAAAATAATAATAATAAAATAATAATGATAAAAAATATACAAAACAAGTGATGCACAATGCAATTGCTTACCACCTGCTGACTGATGCCCAGCCAGGCCCCGAGCAGTGATCGCTGCCCCCCCAGCCAACTCCCCCAGTTTCTATACTGAGCATGACGTCAGGTGGTATGGAATAGCCCTTTGGCCAGTTGGGGTCAGCTGTCCTGGCTGTGCCCCCTCCCAGCTTCTTGTGCCCCTGGCAGAGCATGGGAAGCTGAAAAGTCCTTGACTAGTGTAAGCACTGCTTAGCAACAACTAAAATATCAGCATGTTATCAGCATTGTTCTCATACTAAGTCCAAAAACACAGCACTATGGCAGCTACTAGGAAGAAAATGAACTCTGAATTAAGCTGAAACCAGGACATAAGGATACTGCCTAGTATTCAAAAGGAAATTTGTAAACCACTTACATCGAGAATCTTTCCCTCAGCTCATTGATGAGATTATTAAATGACTCAAGCCATCCATATTTACTTTCCAATAACATGAACTGATCAAGCCTGACTGATGAAAATATTAATAGAAAAGTCATTTTAATTACATTCACATTGCCGGGGGCTAAATAAGTTTGTGCACATGTTAAACTAGAGCACAAAAATGTGACACACATATTTTTCAAGCCAAAAAGAGAATTTACATTCAGTAAATGAATTGTTCTTTCTCCACAGTGAATCAAAGTGGAATTACACTGTTTCTTTGAAAGGTCATGTAAAAGGTGTGCAGAATCTCATTATCTCTGGAGAAATCCAGAGAAGTTTTGTCTCAGGACTTACTCAAGCTGACGGAATTTCTCTAATTCAATGTGGTACCTTTCAATGTTCACACATTTTTTGCTTTATTGTGCAACACTCCAGCTTTCTAGTAGATTGTGGTCATCTCTCTATTGCACTTATCCCTTCAGGGCACCCTAACTGCATTTACCTTGTCATAAAGAGAAGTCTCAAGGTCAGGTTTCCAAGTCTACCCAGAGCTGGACACAGGGCAAACTGCCTAGCACAGCTGAAAGGGGAGGAAAAGGTGAACACCTCAAGGACTCATTCATCTCTAAATCGCTTTCAAACACATATTGCCCTCAGTCAGCCAAGACTAATCTATTTTGTCCATGTATCCCATCTGCTCTTTTGACATGATCAGTAACAGATAAATGCAGTGGTTTGGAAATCTTCTCAAAAGGTTCCCAGTGCTGCCTGTTACACAGATATCATGAATGTCCAGAGTCAAGTCTTAAGGTTACAATGGGCTTTACATCAGTCCTGTCACGGACCAAATCAAATATGGTACAAATAAAGCATGTTTGCTCTAAGGTATGAAGTCCCCTTGTTTTCTTGAGTCCAAGCTTTTCAACTACTCTGGGCTTTGCATGGATCCCTCAAAAAGGAAAATGTTTCTGCCACATTTTCCTTAAATATCCCTGCCTTGACTGTCAATATGGCTGTTTGAATAGGATCTGGATTTTCATGCAGTCCACTGGTTTCACTGAAGATGCCAATACTGTAATAAACCAGAAGTATTTACACTCTCCATCTTGATCTGCACTTGTCATCCTTCTCTAAAATAATTTATACAGAAAAAATAAATAGTTAATCATGTTTCCTCAGTCTTTTCTTCTTTAATAGTGAAGGTCTTTAATTACATCAAAAAAGATATGCTTAAAAATATTTCTATACTTTTTTGTAAAAAAATTAGATTATTTAACTAGCCTGATAATAAGAAATTTTCCATTACAACAATCATTCAAAATATAGCTTAAATTCCAGCTATTGGGCTGGAGTATAAGCTATGAAGTTCTCTGGACAATCACTTTCACATTAACATTTAACATCATTAAGTCTTGTAGCACAGGAAGTTGCAGACAGCTTGGTGGAGATGCATTAAAAAAAAAAGCCACAATCAACTAATAAAGAATTTAATAGGAAATTAAATAGTCAACATGTACAGAAAATAGTCTGCTAAACAAAGAACATTTTAAATGAAACTGGAATACATTTTAACCACATTTGGATCAAAAGTAAGGATATTTTTCAAATGTAAATTATTTGAACATATGCAAGCCAATATATTTGAAATATTCTGATAGGTTGATTAAAAAGTTGGTACACTTCACTGAGCAAAAATTTACTGATATGTGCAAAAAAAGTGGTTGTATAAAGTAGTGTAGCATAACCAGTGATGAAATGGAACTAATCTTTCAGTGTTCTCTGTACTCATCAATGACAAAAAAAGCTTTGGATGAATAAACAAAAAAATACCAATTAGAGCTTTCTGAAAAACTGAGTCCAGATCTAATACCAACAATTCTAGAAATACGTTGATAAAGTAGGAAATATATTCTTTTAACAGCCACATATGAATGATCAGAGGACTGGAAAACATGCCAGATATGTAGCAAGAGATTCTAAGATCTAAATATATTTCATTGACAGAGACAGTTAAGTCATGACTTGATCAAAGTTTATGAATACTCACTTAGGGAATAGAAAATTTATGATAGAGGGCTCTTTAGCCTAGCACATAAAGGAATAACAAAGTCCAAAAACTAAACAGATTTTAGTATAGCAATTAAATGTAATTTTTTTATCATTGAGTGTAATTAAGCAGGGGAACAATTCAACACTGCTCTTGGTGACTTTTCAATCCATTGTACTTCAGAGAAATTTTACATGAGAAAATTCTCTGGTCTGTAATTTGTAGGGGTTTGAATTAAAATCATCATGACAACACAATATACTATTGTATGAATCTCCATTAACAAATGAGAGTGAGAATACGGGCAACGTTATGGTGGTATATATGTGAAGTAAAACAAATACAAAATAACCTACCCTTAAAATATACCTACACTTGGAGTAAAGCAAGTCATCATTTCTAACAAGTAATTTCTTAAAGCTTTTTAAACTTCTATAAAGGAAAAGAAGGTAACTGCACTGAAGAGTATATTAAAGTAAAAATAATCCTTTGAGACATTTCAGAAAGTTCTACTTGCTATTAGGGAGCAAACAACTACTTGAAGCAGCTTCATAATATGTAAAGTGCTTTTTTATACCCCAGAATTGTCCCATATAATTTTGTTTCTTCTTCCCTTCTTCTTTCCACATAGGCCCAAATCAAAAAATATTTTTTTAGTCTGAGGCCTTTCTTTCCCTCTTTTGTCTTGGTTTTAACAGTCAGAAGATAAACCTTTAAAAATAGGTCTTATATTGGAGACTCTGCAAACATGATTGCAATATCATGAGCATGGAGGTTATCCTATCATTATTCTTTCCAATAGGCATTGTAAACAGTTTAATGTTTGTTTTCAGACCTATAGGACTCATTGTCTTTCCTTTAGAAATGTAATTTATACAACTTTGAATACTATACCAATAATGTCAGGTATGATTAGTTTTAGCTGGTAGCTGACCTGACCTATAAATTTTTGTGGGAAACCACTGACACAGTAGAGCACAAATCTTTTTTTTTTTTCTTTATAGAACTATAAAGGAATAATACAGCTAGAAATAATATTTTTGTGGTCTCCAGAATGAATAATTGCTAAAGCTTTGTTGCTGTGTTCTTATAGTCTTCTCTGAAAAATGAGAATACAAGGCATTTTTAGTATAAATCACAATATGAATATGAATTGTGGTAATAGTATAAACAGAGTTCTCTTGTTCTCTCTGAAAGTAGAAAATATTTTTTTGCAAAGAGCTGATCAGAATCTGTGCGCCATGTATTTGGAATCACGTGTAGTGGATTTAGGAGCCTTGTGCCATTGCTTCACATTTTCCTTCAGCTGCTAGATCAGAAAAAAATTTCCTGGATTTTGGCCATCTGTTGGATCAGTTTTATTAAGTCCTTAACAATGAAGTTATCAGACTCACTAGAACCAACAATGAATGTCTTTCCTATGTATATCTTGTGGAGATGGAGACTTTAAATTAATTTGAAAGACATAAAATAACTATAAATAAATAGGGAAGCATATTAAGCATTATAGTTTCATAATGAACAAAAAACTCACTGTAACAAAATATTTTCAGGCACTGACATTAGTCATGATATGGTAGAATCCTAAAATCTGAAAACAGTACCCTAACTTGAATTTTATTCAATCCTAATCTGACTTGGACTTTCTGCTCAGCAACTCATGCTGATCATCCTAATTAAGAATTAAGATTAAACAACATTTAGTTATTTTTAGTTTATATATTTTAAACCCAGAAGGAAATATTATGATAATCTATTCTAACCTTCTCTACAGAAGACAAATCATGCACTAATTTCTGCACCAAGCTCATAATTTTTGTGCAAGACATAATGCATTTCTTCAAACGCCATCCAGTGTTGATTTAAAGACTACAAGTGATGGAGAATACACCATATTCCTAAGCAATTTCTACCACTGGTTAATTATCCTCATTATTAAAAGATTCCTTAGTAGGAATCTGAATTTGACTAGTATTAGCTTCCAAACATTGGTTCTCATAATATAGTATGCTCTGAAGATGAAAAGTATCTTACAATCAATAATTAGTAGTAGCAGGAGGTAGTTAAAACAGACCTTTTCATTACCATGTTCAAACAAAGGGTTTAGGTGTTTGGCAGTCGTATTCTTTTTTTTTTTAGTTAACATCAGCACCAGTATTTTTTCCACAGAATTTTATTTGAAAAAAAAACTTAGAAAAGATATTTAAATTCAAAACCAAATAAGATGTCAGATTCTTTTGATAACTGTAAGGAAACTTTTTTCCCAATCTCTGTATATACAGATAATTCAGATGTTAACAGACAGTATGTTACATGTGCTTAGCATGTGACAGAAAAATCACACTGTCTTTAAGCATGAGAAGCCCTTGGTTTTAAGTTTATAAATGTTGCTCTTTACACTTAAAGTAGGATCTATTTGCAAAATAATGATTATTGTATATGATAGGGAAAAAAGGATGAATCACTCTAGGTGTTTAGGGAATAAAATAAGATTAAATATGGCAGAGAAAGGGAAAGGACTAGACGAGAGGAATTTTTGTTTGCAAACTCCCTTTAAGCTTTTCTCCCTTCTGTCCCTCTCCTTTCAGTGAGGTAACCATAACTTGTCTTTATAAGAATCTCACTAAAATTCAAAAACTAGCACTTCTTTACTCCTCACACAGTTTATTCCTGAAGCACCTATGGAAATTAATGAAATGGCCTAACAGAAAATAGTTGTTAAGTTAAATATACATTTTTATAAATATTGCTACACATGGAAAATCACCACAACTATCATAAAAATACAGACACCACTGATCTATTTTTCAGTAATGCTGTCAGGTAAGATCCTTCATTATGTTGCCCCAACACCTGGAAAATATCAACCCAAAGCTCAGTGAGTTGATGTATGTAAAGGTCCTGGGTGAGCACACATCAAGGAATGGATGAATTAATGCTTCTGTTGCAAGATTTGCTTCATCACTGGTGCCATTAGAAAGCTACAACATTTAAATTTAAAAGCCTAGGCTTAAGGTGTAAGAATTGTAATACTGTCAAGCTCCTGAAGGAGCAGCCTCTTGACTTTAATGGAGTTCATTATATAGCTTTCAAAATGTTGGTACTCAAAATATCAATAGAGACAAACTCTTAACTCAGGCTTACAGCTCAAGTAAACAACTTCTGTGTGAAAAATCCTAAAAGAAAAAAGACACTAAGGAGCAGACTCCTGGGCATGACTTTGTCTCCCTGACTCCATTGGCATATGCTCCTCTCTTTGGAGGAATCTCTGGCCTGTGGATCTACAAAGCTAGAGGTCCATCAGTCACTAGACTTCAGACAAAAGGGGCAGGGCAACTTATAGCCTGGAATCAACATCTGGAGTTTACCCCTTCACCGCACTCTGCTCTTTAGTAACAGGTGTAGATATGCTTGCATATTTATTTCTCACTTTCAAACTTCATATTTTAGTTGATCACATTTCTTCCAAAATGTTCCAGAGTATGAGGTGCTTAATAGAGTTGAAGACTATAAAGCTTAAGATGGCACAGATGCTTGAGAGATCTGAACTAGTAAATAGTAGAGCTGAAATTATACAGAATAATTACATAGCAATTCAGACACCACAATAATAATAATAATGATAAA
>VZTL01059166.1:0-11669 GCA_013400535.1 Scopus umbretta
AGTATTTGTTTTTTAGTTTAAAGACATCACCACCTGAAGTCATGTAGTCAACTGAGAAGTTTTTACCATAATAGTTTCTCACTCTTATCACTGTAAAAATGCAGAAAATGTGAAGCCTGGGGATACAGAAACAGCAAAGTTAAAGCAACAAAGGTCCCTGATATATGTGGTCTTTTAAATGCCATCACTTATTAAGAGTTGCGAGGTTGCAGTCTGTGTTAGGGTGTCTGCTGTGGATGAAACCCACACTGTAGAGAAGGATGCACCAATAATGAGTCCATCACTGCCTGTCTAGCTGAGCTCATATCCCACCACAGACTGCGGTAACCTGTGAGTTGCTCTATCCTATGTAACCAGATCTTGTCTGTGATAAGCCAGCTTGTTCAGAAGCATTCAGAAATGCCTGGTCTGAAGGTAAGAATTGCCGGGCTTTCCTGTCCTTCCCACAAAGGCTCTCATGTGGCTTTCAGAGTACAGAAACAGCAGAAGCCTATGGGCAGGCTCTGGATACACTGCCCTTCAGGCTCAGAGATGATGTGGATGATGGGGACTTTTGGGCCAGGTCTCTACGACAGGCTTCTTTGTAGTGTGATGACACAGAGAAGGAACCCTACTCACCTTATATGCTGCCCACCCTCTTGTGAGAACCTAGTGAGCTTTTGAAGCCCATCTTTCCATATCCTTACGGGGATTTCTTGGGGACTGACCATATTTTTGTCATGGCCCAGAAGCAGATTCAGCAATTCAACTTCTTCCCTCAACCTTGTACTTTTTTTTTCTTGAATGTCTCTGAAGCTCCAGATCCTCTTTTGGAAGCACCCATGCGAATGGAGATTATTTGGGCTGATGACCTGTGGGACAGGAGAGAGAAGAGGGCTCACCGCTTTCCAAGTGCCACCTCCAGTACTGACTGCCAGCCCCATCATGATCTCATTCCAGCATAAGTCACACACAGTCTGACCCAAAGATTACCATTTTTCAGCATCAATGTGGCATCCACTCCTAGGGCATAACCTTGAGTGGACTTTTTTTATAAAGTTATGGGAAGCTGCCATCCTGCACTGGTTTCAGGTGAGCTGCTCCCAGCTGACTTATGAGAATAGGAGTAGAAGGAAGGAAGGCAGGAAAAACTGAGTTTGGATGCATGATCCAAAATTGCAAACTTTGGAGCAGCTGCCTTAACACGTACTGGCTAGCAAAGATGTCTGTACCTACAGGAAAAGTCTGTGGGTATGGTCAATGTGTGAGAGCAGTCTGATTCTAGAAAGGAATGACATGCTTGGGATTTTTGGTTTGGTTTGGGCTATTTCTTCTCAGTCACATTTGAGAGCAGTCATTAATATGGTCAATTCCCATGTTGCATCAAACCCCTGAGTCAAAAAGTTTCTGGCACAGAGTCGGCACACAGACAACATTCTTACTGCATCTGAAAGAGGTAGGCAGCATTTCTGAGCAGAAATGATGGCACTGACAGAATGAAGTCAGAAGCAGAGGACAGATAGCACGAGGCTCATCTGCCCTAGGTCCTTGCATGCACAGACAAGAAAAAAGAGGGAAGGAGCTGCTGCTACCATTGCTGAGCTCCAGATGTGCCAGACATCTAGACACAGCCCCCATGAGTGTTTTGAGTTGCTCTCGCCTCTTCCTGGTCCTCTGGACAGTAAAGTCAAATGCTGCCAGCTAGGAAAACAAGGGCAGACAAAAAGCCATATAATTCTGGCTCAGGGAGATATGCAGGGCAGCCAGCTTGACCCGTGTTAGTGCCTACCAAGGGCCAGCAGAAACAGAGTGACTGCAAGCCATATGTGGACTACGGTGGAGGGTGTGGAGCTGAACTTGGTACCCAGAAGCTCTCTGGGCCAACTGGTTAGTCCTCCATCAAACAGCTCTGCTTAAATTGCCCTGTGCCCCAATGTACCAGAAAATGCTGAAAAATTGGAGCAGTTGCCCTTTATTTCACTGAGGTTAGTTAAGCAGAGGGGCCTCTCCTGTCACAACCTGCTGCTGGTGAGTGAGGCACAAGAAGATAGCACAAACTCTCCCTTTACAGACAGCAGGGATTTATTCAGCTTCTCAGCAGAAGGAAAATTCAGCGTTGCTGTAAAGCACATTTCTGGGGGCTGGGAAGAGGAGATCTGGGAGGAATCAGAGGTGCTTAGAAGGTGGAAACATATAGGGGCTTGGGGTCTCTTTCTTCCCCTTCTTCTTTTCCTTTCCCTGTCCCACAAAAAAAAAAAAAAAAAATTGCTCTTCCAGCATCCTTAAAAGACAGGGCATGTTTTATTACTATATAGCCATATGTCTTCTCTTTCCTCTCCTCCTTCACCCTCCCCAAGGAACCATCCACCTTCCCTAACTGATTTCAATTGGACAAGCTTCCCAAATTTGCAGGGAGTAGGAGACCAGAGGGAACTATACCTGTGCCTTGTTAGCACAGGAGGAAAAGAGGCAGTGCAGGGCTGGGCTGTGTTTGGAAGGTGGAGAGGAGTCCTGTTGGCAAGGGTAGTAGGATGAGACAGCAGGAAACTGTGGGAAGAAACAGCTTCTCAGCATCAACCACCCCATGGCTGATAGGAAGAAGTCACCACTTGCTCCTTAGGAGCCCTTCCTAAGGGCAGCTGCAGAGAAACGCAGAAGCACAAAGCAGCGATGGGTGGATCAGGAAAAAAAAAAAAAAAAATGCTCAGCTTTATTTTTCTGTTCATAGGCAACATAGGCAGGAAGCCATCTCCTAAAAGTTGCTGCCCAAGGCAGCTGCCTGCTTTTCTTATGCAGTGAAACAGCATTGCATTGTACCTACCCTGTGTATCGCTGGTTAACTGGTATGACTAATGCCCCGCTGCAGTTGTGCTGGCGATTTAGGATGTGCAGCAACATTTCAGTATCCCTTCATTTGCGACTCAGTCAATTAGTTGGGGGGAAAAAAAGTGCACCTTCTCTCTCTCCTGACTTCCCCACCCCAAAGTTTAATAAAATACTATACCAAATCAAGCAAATAAAAAAGGAAAAAATATCCCAAAAGGAAACACAGACTTCAAAACAGACTTCAGAACTGCCCAATTTGATGAAGAATGGAAATAGCCGGGCTGCAGGAATGGGAAAACTTTCTAATTGCAGAAAGGAGGAATAGGGTTGGTTTATTTGCTTATTACATTAAAACCAAATTCACAGTGCTGGCATTGTGCCATGCAGAACAGTTACCAAAGTCAGTAGGATAAGCTGTGTGGTACCACTAACATAGTGCATTCTCACTGAATATGCATACGGTAATGTTTTTGAAATAAAAAATGCAATGACTCAAACAACATATTCCTTTCCCTACAGCTAACTCTATTGCTCCTTCAACTTCTGAGGCTACACGAAGAGGGACATCTTCAACTATTGCAGGGAGGCAAAAAGGTAAATAAATACTGAGTTTCACTACATCTGACAGTCAGTGCCATTTTTATGTGAACAGTTTTAAATCCTGCTGGTGCTGAAGAGTCAATGTGGATGATCAAAGGTTACAGAATCATTCCTCTCATTTTGTGAAAGTAGTTATTTTCCTTGATTTTTAATGCTTTCTGCAGCTGTCTTAATCTACTGTGCTGAAGATGAGTAATGTTAGGGAAAAAATAGTGTCATCATAAATTCCAAACCCCCAAATTCTTCAAATGCTACTTATGTAACAAAGGACCAATTTAAAAAAAATCATTAGCTTCAGCTTAAACGTTCAGTTAGAAAAGTGTAATAATATAAATGTTTTATGTATTCACATTCACAACTCTTGTCTTCAAATTTAACCTTTCTTCCATTTTTGTCATTATTTCTCTCTTTTATAAATGTTGGTGTAATTACATCCATTTTCTCTTTAGAGGTGAATACACAATCACAGCTAGAAATTCCTCAGTATGTTTTACAGTCTGAAACGTGTAATATTCAATCTCACGACTAATAACTACCATGGCATGTTTTATAATTACACCATAAATCAGAGACTACCGCATTTAAAGTGTAATTTTAGGCTCTTTTGCAATATTTCTTGGCACTTCTGAAATATATCAAGGGTGAAAAATGCATGATCTAGCTACGTACAACCACAGATGAGGAAAGAGTCTCTGTCCAGTTACTGGAGTGCCCCAAAAGAGACCACAGGGTGCTAAAGGGCAGGTGTAGGATATGGGATATGGGATACCCAAGCTGCCTCTGGGATCAAAATGAGAGCACGTTGTCTGAGCAGATGTCGCAGTCCAGCGATTAAGAGAGGGGGAAAAATCAACCCATGGCACAAGCTTGCAGAATGAACAAGCCATTAGCAACAACTACTCTGTAGCTTTTGCAGCATGGTTCGTTGTTTCAATCCTTCTTTGGGATTTATGTTTGGGAGGGACTAAGCTGAGAAGAGAAGAGCATGTGTCTCTGGTGAAAGCTGAAGGAACAATTCTGCCAACTCACACAGCATCTCCCAGAATCTATCTCAAGTGCTTCTGCAGCTTCTGACAGGTAAATAGTGGACTCCCACAGAATTAGGTGAATTTTCTTCCCAAAGTCTGTTTCTGTTTGAAAGAGAATGTTTTATTATTCATTCTGGTTTTGCTTTATATGCTTTAGATGTTATGTTAGCCCTTACAGTGCAGACAAAAGTTGGCATCTAGGATAATTTCCTAGGGGTTCAAAATCCCCAAGTAATAGTTTAGATGCAGAGAGGCTCTTTTATCCCTTAATTAAAATTAAAGCTTGTCTTATACTAGATCTTGATATCTGCATCTCCCCACTGGACTGCCACCGCAGGCTTGCTGAGCCCTGTTATGGCCTGACATCTGGGCTCGCTCTGAAATGATTGGGAGGGTCTCTTTGCTGGGTACCTTTCCATGTACGATGCAGCAGCCCAGCACAGTGACTAATGCCTCGTTTGCACCGCTGGAGTTCTGCTGGTAATTTAATTAAAATTGCCACATCCCTCACATGCGCTCATGCTAATTTGGTTTCTGCTAATCAAACTCTGAATTTATGCTAGTCAAGTTATATCGTCTTCCCAAATGGCACAAATCCTCTAATGACGTCTGGCTGCACTTTGTCCACTTAATACAGACATCATGACTGCTCTTTGATTGAGAGCAATGTGTGTTACAGGCTGCCTCAGGCTGCCAAAACCATCTACGAGGAGAAGTTACAGCAAAGCCTATGCACGTACAGAAAACATACATGATCTCCTACACCTGCTGTTATTATTCAGACTGGAGGTCATGCCATATAGAAACCTTGCAGCCACCTGCTACTAGTCCAGGTAACCATATTTCTTTAGAAAATAGAGTGGGAAGATACAGTGGGATGAAGAAAAGCTTTGGGAATGTGACTCAGGCATCCCAGGAAGAAGTGGTGGTACCCCAACATGCAGAGGTCATTCACAGGGGACTGGGGCTGGCTGTGTCACCTTACCCTACGCCTTCTCCTCCTGAGCTGCCTTGCTGTGTACTCGAGGCAGCCGAGTATGGTGTAGCCCCTCGCATTGTCAGCACGTGAATGCTGGCACTAGTATTACAGGTAAAGGCTATAGTACGGGTGAGATCTAAAATTTACGCTGGGTCAACAGGAATTTCGTGGACCTGCAGTGTCTTCTTGCGTTGTTATAGTTCAGGGCCCTTGATGCTACTCCAGAAACGATGTCGAAGGGACTTGCTTAATCATTCAGTGACACGCTCTGACTTCAAACATGCTTTTGCTCCTAGTGGAACAGCTTGAGGTCATGGTATATCTATATGGAAACGATTAAGCTGTCTTGAACAACATCTTACATGATTATCCCAGTTATGTTGGGTGCCTCTATCCTACAGCCCATATAAACAAATCAGCATCTACTTTACAAGTTTAAAATGAACTGCGAGAACTTGCCTTTAGGAATAGCTCCACTAATTTATGAAGGCAAGAACAGTGTAATGTAGACCTGGTGCCTTGACTCGTAGCAACCTTTATCAGAATATGGCCTGGCACTTCCAAGATTTGCTGTGGTGATTTTGAAAAAAAGGAAACAACGGTGTGGTAACTTCTCAGAGATTGCACTGCAATTGTCACTAGTTGTGCAAGTAAGTGAACGAGAGAACTAATATGGGCTAGAAATTTTCAGAATTATACATTTCATGGTACAGTCATTGCCTTTTGCTTTTGCTGTGTATTATTGCTGGCTGGCTCAGTAATTGCTGTTGGGGTGAACGCAGGAAGGTAAGCTTGGGGAAAAAGAGGCACAGGAGACTATAAAGGTAGTGGTGCAGAATTACAGGATCCCAGGATTTATGGCTGTAGGGCTGTTAACAGGATTTAGATCAAGCCACCTATTCCAGATCATTTGCTAAGATTTGCATCTCTTTATTGTACTTAAAATATCCCTGTAAAGGGAAAAGGAGCAGACTGTGCACCTGCAAGGTGCTTTCAGACCCTCAGCAACAGCAGAGGCTTTGTAAACAGACCACAATGGCACTTGCCTCCCGTTTTCTCATCTTAGCACAGCCCATGAACAAAGTTTCATCGTAAAAGCTGGCTTAGAGAAAAGGAAGCCTGGCCTCTGTATTTTGTCATAATTTTTTATATTTCTTTAGAACAAAAGGAGCATAAGGCTAAGGCCAAAACTGCTTTCAGTTGCAAATACACAGCTTGCAAGTGTGGGCAAAGTTTAGCCTAAAATAACTCAAGGCAAAAGAAAGAAAAAAGCAGCTTAAAAATGTGATGTCAGCAGGAGAAAACAGACTCTGTGGGGCACTGGTTTTCTAAAGCCTTGTTCTATAATCAACATAGCTCATTACTGTAGCTGTGCACGATGTTGCAAATGGCATTTGGATGAACATATTTTGTCTTTCCATCATGCTCGATAGTTAACAAATTGTCTGCCCAAATTGCTGAACCATGCGTATTGTGTCAAAGAAGAGGAAAGCAGCAGATTCCCTTTGTCAGGGTGGACAGCCTGTGCCAAACTCTCAGTCAGTGATTTTCAACCTTCTTCTATTTAGACCCCTACGAATTCTCCTGTGGAGGTACAGGACTTTGTATAGATGCCTCTTCCCCCTGCAGTGATAATCATATTGCTTTCCTTTCCCTCCCAGTCTACAGCATACACCCGACCCTGAGGTCTGCAAAAGACATTTTTGAAATCGGTCTCCCAGGCACTTCAATTTTGTGCATTTACAGTTTCACTTCATTCTTTTTTTTTTAAAAAAAAGTCACTTTTTCATAGTATCTCAGTTCAGTCCTTAAACAGTAGTGATGTTGACTATTGCAGTGCATGGGACAATCCATCCCACAGCTGAGGTTACAGAAGGAAGTGACTGCATATCTGAGATCAGCTAGCAACATGTGACTGCACATCATATTGCAAGGCACATCACAAATTCTGGCTCCCATGTGAATTCAGTCTGGAGTCTGGACATGGGATTAAAGGCAGCTGGACCTCTGCACTTCTTTGCTGTGATAGGTGTTTCAAAGTGTCGGGGTGCAGTAAGACATTGTAAGCTGTTGTATAGACCTTGTTTTGAGGCATGACGCAGCCTGAGGTTGCAGTCCTGCAGACTGACATGCCTTCAGGAGGTAAAAATGTTATAAGCCATTTTTGCCCCATTCTGATTGTGGTCTTTCCAGTATAATGCCACCTGTATTATAGCAGTCATTAGAACAATAGATTAATCAGTAATTACATTTCTGCATACTTTTCAGCTGTTCAGCTGTATTCACTGTTCCCTCCATTGAAGTTTTCAGGGGAAATTAAAAGGGTTCTATATTGCTTCTTATGTTAGGAAAATTGCCTTTAACTGGCTGCAGGGCTGTTGTGTCTCCTTTGTGTCACCCAGTAGCATAGGAGGGTCAAGGAGATGTTTAAATTTCACTTCAGTCCCATTTAAGGAGGAGGAGGAAATGTGAAACAGAATGGGATTATAAATGAGAGCCCAAAAGCAAAGGAAAAAACATGACTGACAGGGGACTGACTTTAGGGTTTGAATATCTTTTATTTAATATGTAATTTTTTGGTGATGAAACACTGTAAAAAGTTGCCCAGAGAGGCTGTGGAATCTTCATCCTTGGAGAGATTCAAAATCCACCTGGACACAGTGCTGGGCAACCTGTTCTGGGTGGCCTTGCTTGAGCAGATGTGTTGGACCAGATGATCTCCAGAGGTCCCTTCCAACCTCAGCTGCTCTGTGATGTTGTGGGTCTGTGTTTTAGATATTTTCTTCCATTTTTCTGGAGGGAGAGATTTAAAAAGAGAAAGTTTAAAAAATCTTTGCCTTTTTCAGACTAATAGCATTAACTTCTGTTAACCTTTCTAACCATTGCCAGCCTTGGCAATGTGAGCAATCCAGTTAGCTAGGCTGGATTAGTAAACTCCAGTATCAGGGCCAAAGGTAATTCTTCGGCACACCCAGGCTACCTCTGAGGTTTTTCTCAGTGTGGAAATGAGGGGCCAAGGAAGAAGCACTGATGAACTTCCAGTTCTCTCTCCCCATGGGGTCAGGATTTGGCCAAAGCACACACCTCACCCAGGAACTAGGAAATGCTGCTGGGAGGTTTTACATAGATGCAGATTATGCTTGCATGAATGAGGAAGCTATGGTATACTCATAGAGAAATGTGTGTGGGAAGAGGTTTAGTAGCCATGCTGAACAGCTGCTCATATTTAAAAGAAAGACAGGACAGGGTTTTATATGTTGCCTGCTCATAATGCAGGTTAGCCCGTACAGAAGTATGTATGTGTTTGTAGGCCTGGGGTTTAGGACTCCTGGGCCTCAGGCTCTTTGTCTACATCCATGAACAGCCACGCTACTGCTTCTATTATTTAAGGCACTCTGTCACACAGTGCAATTTTCAGCATCAAGTTAGGCAGCTGAAGATGATGTCCATAAGCATAGCTGGCTCAAGGCACAGGCAAAATAGGCAAATATCTGGCTTGGAGCTTGCTGGGGAACAGCTGATCCCATCCTATCTCTTTTTACCTGCCCATGCCCTCCCAAAATTTCACAGAATACTGTTAGTCCTACTTCTCTCTCCCTCTACTTGTGCTGCTAGATTTAATTTTGCATTTCTGAGGCAATAAAACTCAGTTTTGCCTCACAGCTGAGAATCCCTAAGCTGGCTCTCGAGACAGGTTGGACCAGCTCAGAAAGGGGTCTGGTCAGCACTGGCACTGGTGTGAGGAGGAGGAGGACTATGTGTCCAGGGAAAGGAGCAGGGAGATGACACAGGACCTTTCAGTAGTAATTAGAGCCACTCGAATCTTTAACTTCACCTATAGACCTATGCTGGTCTCTACCTGGAAGCACTTGGGAATTAGATAAGGCTTTACAAAATTATTTGAGGTTAGGCTGAGTGAAGGGCTGAGGTTCCAAAAGTTTTGGACAGCACTTAAGCACAGAAGTGCAAGACTAGAATTCTCAAAAGACTTGATACTTTGTTCCCTAACCCAGGAGGTTCCCAAACTTCAGACATACATTACTTTTTCACTTCAGAATTATTCAGTGGCCTCTACTTATGCCCCTCTGGGGTCTGCTCCCTTCCTGATGGGATGGGCAGGGCTTTCTCCCTCACTATCTTGTAGTAGTGTGGGATTTCCATGGAAGCAAAATCCCTAAATTGGTGGTGGGAGAAGGGCCTCCTTCCTCAGAGAAGACATCCTTGCCTGAGATGCAGAAACCCTGCTAGAAATGATGTCCTCACATAGTAATTCATGCTGTTAAAGCACTATTAAATGCCAAGAGGTGCCTTAATCCACTTTATGGTCTGAAATTCTTATAGCACATATTTCCCATGTCTGAATTGTATGTATTATAGAGGAGACAGATACAGTGAAAGAAGAAAAAAAAAACAAACCAAAGCAACAGCAAGCTGTTTAAGTTAAAACAGCCGTTGCCATCCTGTAATCTAGTACTGGGCTGATTGCTCTCCCATCCATGGCCTGCTGTAGTTCCCCAAGGTCAACCTGACACACCCGATGATCTCTTCTCTCCATGCTACCAAGTGTAAGACACTTGAATTAATATATCATTTTCTATCTGGCAATAAAATATATATATCAGTTTCCATATGACGTGTATGTGGCAGACAAAGTCCTATCACACACGTACCAGCTGTTTATAGTACGGTTAGTCAGAGGAAAGTTGAAAGTGAAGAAAAAGGAACATTTCCAGACATAGGAGGAAATGGGCAGGAGAAGATGAGCAAGAAAAAAGGCCTAATATTTCTTGCCCCACCCCAGACATAAGTATATAAATAGTGAGAGTGTGAATTCCTCTGCTCACTGGCTGCCACTCATTTGCTGCATCTCTCTGGGACCACACACCTTCCCTCCAAGATGTGGGCAAAGGTACTGTCTTGTTTCTTTGCACTGTAAGATGCACTTCGCTGTTCAAGCTTTTGTACCCTCACTCTATATGTTTCAGTAGGCATGCATCACATCCTGGGTTATGTGGTTCACCTGCTTTAAATGACTTGTGTACCTCAAGATAGACTTAATGCTTTAGTACAAAGCTGAGTGAGAATTTACCTGAAATAATGGGTACAGTTCTGGTCACCATTGCCAGAAAAGAGAAATCCAATTGGAACAACGCAATGAAAAGCTACTAGCATAGTAGGGGTGAACCTGTATTATAAAGGAGAGAGCAGCACAGTTTGGTTTGTTTAACTTAGCAAAATGAAGGTCAAGAGCAAGTATCATTACTCTGTGTGGATATGTGCAGGGGAGTAGAGGAAGGGGAAGGACAAGGGGAAATGGAGACAATTTTCAAAGAGAGAGAAGAGCTATATTCAGCAACATCAATATAAGAAAAGGAAGCATGTGTGTAGACTGGTTGTAAATAATATATGCTTCTACAGGGAGAAGTTTCTAATGATCAGAAAAGGGAAGTTCTAGACTAGTTGCTCCTAGAGATATTAACAGCAGCCAACAGCTCCAGCCAAGAAGCAGCAGGTTGAGTTTGCATAATGGGTCAATGCTCAGTGGGAGAGGAAAAAAAAAAATTAGAAATATAATTCCCAGATCAGCAGGAGCCAGGAACAAGGAGCCACTGCTTTTCAAAGAGGTGAGATCTTGTCTTGGAGAAAAGCTGGGAGTCCAGCTGGGTGTGAATTCAATGGGAGCTGGGAGCCAGGAGCAGTGGGTGCAAGGCAGGGCTGCCAAGCCCCGTCCCTCACTGAGCTCCAAGCTCAGCAAGGCTTGGGATGGTAATTCTGCAACCCAGGGAGATCAAGTCTTGCCTCCTTGTGTGGTATTGGCGGCACTGGATTGAAATGCCATTTTCCCACTTATTTTAATAGGAATAAGGTGCTATGGAAAGCCAGATTTTTTTGCTTCTATTTGTTATATATGTGTGTGTGTGTGTGTAGATATAGATATAGTTATACTGCAAAGTTACATCACCTGCAGTGGTTACCCTCAAGGACTCAAGTCAGGGGGGAGGCAGCAGAAACACAGAACAGACAAGGACACTGATGAAAGTATAAATAAAATATAAATAACGCTGTGGCATTTCTGGAAATAGAAAAAGGAATAATTCAAACCTTAGTTTTGCTGATGCAATTCATGTAAGCCGGGGCAGGGCAACAGAAATGCCCAGCATGCTAAACAGTAGCCCAAAACTGAAAGAAGAAAAAACAAAACAAAACAAAACAAAAACCAAGAAAGAAAAAAATCTTTCTTTAAATTAAGAGAAATA
>VZTL01059167.1:14586-28453 GCA_013400535.1 Scopus umbretta
CTCCACTATCACAATGGCTCTCCCCACAGTAATTATCAGGAATATACCTCAGACACTGGAATCTGGAAAACAGAAGAAAGGCTGGAAGTGTGACCACCGTGCCTTAAAATAAAATCTTCGTATAGTAACGGTCTCAGCTGGCTTGCTTAGAATTCACAGTATTTCCAGCCTTATGAATTTCCCAGGCTTGGAAACATTTATCTCAGCAGGTTGCAGAGCTTTCTGCTTCTGTCTTTATTATCTGCAGTTGGACTACCTTGTCTTGTTTGCAGGGGGTTGTTTTCATAGGTGACCACTGTTTGTTTTGAAAGATTCACGATCTTTCACGTGCCATTGCACAAGCCCTCGTATCACTGAAGGGCAGGAGGAGATTTTACCCAAATATAGCTGTCCTCCAAGTGTCTAACACAGAATCACTTTAAAGCAACACTGTTAGACATACTGTTTTACATTAGTACCTTTTTCTTTTTCTTTGCAAATAAAAAGGGTATCTCTGCTTTGACTTGTAATCATGGAGAGATGCGGATTTGCAACTAAATATAATTTTTGCGGTAACTTGGTATCTTTCCTCCATCCTCAAGAAATATTCTTTAATTTAGCATGCATTTCTTCAGAGTCTTACTTCACATATCCGAAAATGATTACTGAAATTTCTTACTTACTGGATTATTCACAATTTAGTCATTATTTTCATTTAGGCACTCTGAAATGGAATTTTGTACAGAATTTAGCATGCAGAAAGCCATATGAGCGTGCACATACACCCCCTCCATGCACAGCGTCAGACTTTCAGCTATCCAATGAAAGAACAGTTTAAAATCAAAAATAATAGAACCTAAAAAGTTCTGAAAAGAAAGATATTTGACCTGTTTCTGTGTGCACCCTTCAAGAATCCTGAGCTGGTGGACGTCCCCCACCCCATGTAACAGGAAAACTCACATCCCTTATGGATAAAGGCCCCAGGCCGGCTTCCCAGGAGCATGCTCTACATGCAGACCCATGTCTAGGAGAGCTGGTTGTGAAACTGCTTCACATTCAGCAAGCTCTGGGGATGTGCTGTGCTGATGGCTTTATAATAGACGCCTTTACCCTGGCTGAGCCCCGGGATATGTCCCTGCCTCGGTGGCCACTCGCTGCAGAGCAAAACAATGCATGCTGGCTTGTGTGCCGAAGGTAGAGACTTCTGGAAAAGCCAGAATTTAAAAAAAACCAAACAAACATAAAACCCCCACCCAACAAAAAACAAAGAACAAGGAGAAAACAAGAAGCAATAACTTCAGGAATGGTTTCAGCAGAGCTGGAGGGGGAGGGAGTTGCAGAGGTTTTATTCCAGGTCTCCGAGGCAGTGATGCTGCTCGCCCCGCGTTGGCAGGTGTCATGGAGCGGTGGGCTGAGCCTGACATCTTCGCTACGAGCAGACCCAACGGCGTTAATCGCACGCCTCCACGAACATGCACTCCCGGTTAGAAGCGAGCCTGCTTACGCAAGGAAGATGTCAAAGGCCGCCTGGGGAGGCGGCTGGGCAGGGCAGGGGGGCGGGAGGGCCCCAAAAGTCAGGGGCTACCTCCAGTCTTCCCCCACGAACACCGCTAATGATCCGTTCCTGAGCTGGGAAGCCACACTGGGTCATCCTGGCCAAAACCGAGTAAGGATTTGGGCAGCACAGTGCCCAAGGGACACGCTACCCGTGCTCACACTTCTCCAGCTGCTCTCCCCCACCCCCAGTGCCCTTCCTCTTCCCATGTCCCCTTGCACAGCCAGGCCCGCAGGGACCCCCATAGCAGCAACATCTCCCCAGAGTCACCTTCCCGCCGCAGGAGCAGTGCCTGGCCCCTGCCGCGGGGCTGTGAAGGCACGCTTTCCTGCAGAGACCACCGCCGGCCGTACTTGCTTGCAGCATGTGGCAGCTCCTTGCCACCACTGCCCGGCAGGGCCTGAGGATCACCTCGTCCAGAAACAGCAGGTTGCCTTGCTATGGAATCAATCTAGTTTGCAAAGCACCTTCTTTTAAAAAAACAAACAAACAAACAAACAAATCCTCATTAGAGGGCAGCGAGCCAAAGCAACCATTAAAACACATCCTCACAGAAAAATAAATATGAAATTAAACTCACAGCAATCGGCTTACTAGAGCTGTCAAATCACAGAAAGAATAATTTCAGAGAGGAGCATACTTCCAGCTATTAGTTAATTTTCTAGTACACTAAGTCAGGCTATTTGCTGAGGGATTTTGCCATGTTTGATTATCAATCAGTTAAAAAACACTCCCCTTCCTTAGGAAGCACTGGTTGTCCACTTTCTCCAAAGGTAATGCAAGCAGGATTTCCATAAACTGTTTGCTTCAGCTCCCGGATAGACAATTAATTCTTAAACCACTAATACTGGATTTGCTTCTGCACTCGGATGAGAGGAAATCCAAGATATGAGAAAGTAATAAAGAAATATCCTTGTTCGTGCCCAAATACCCTTTGCTACATGCAAATGTGGCTAAGTATGCAGAGCGGCTGCCGCTGAAAAGTCAGCACAAATGTCTGCAGTTAATCAAAAATAGCTTATGAACAAAATTGAAGTGAACATTTCATGCTGCTACTAGGATTGCAAATGAAGGTTTCTTGATTGGACTGGCTCCAGGCCAGCCACAAATGGATTTTCGAGAGCCACCAAGTTTAGGATAGATTTTGTTCCAGGGGACAGTTGTGAGCAGGAGGTGGGATCACCTCCAAGACACATGGCCGTAGCTCTCCCCGTAACAGGGCAGCACCCAGGTGCCCACACTCATCCCACCCTTGCTTCCATTTGCATCTCATGGGTGGAGTCTGTCACTCTCACAAGCACTCAGCGATGATCCTGCTAGGCCTGGGAGCTGCTCTGGAAGGCATCCAGGCAACATCCCCGCGAATGGCAGACTACATATTTTGAAAAGGATTTTCCGAAACACTAAAATTTGGCTTAACTCCCACTGAATTCACAGTTAAGTCAATGGTGGGTGTCTTGAAAAAAACCATCCATGGGACCCAGAAAGTACAAATTTTGGACAGTACCAATGCTTCCTCTGGGTGGAGAGGGGAGGATGGGAACACTGTCTACTCCAGCACCTGCTCCACCACTCCTCGCACACAGTTGCCTCTAAGAGACCTTCTT
The DNA here is from genome assembly GCA_013400535.1 of Scopus umbretta. Lineage (NCBI taxonomy): Eukaryota > Metazoa > Chordata > Aves > Pelecaniformes > Scopidae > Scopus > Scopus umbretta. The sequence continues at coordinate 17,728 of VZTL01059167.1, forward strand.
CTCTTCTGCCCTCAATACTGTATGGTCACTTTCTCCTGTGCAAAGCTGCCTGTGTAGTACCACCATTATGTGCTGGCAGCACTTCATATCCACTTTCTGTAGGAATAAACTCACAAGGAGCAAAGTAGTGAGAAGTCAGAGAATAGATGATATTCCAGTACGCTCAGTAAGGTTATTTGCTGATTTTGACATGCTTGACTACCAATCCATTAAAAAATGTCTTTGGATGTACTGGTTGCCCGCCATCATTTCCCCAAATGATGTTGTCATGAGAACATTATGTAGTGCCAGCTTATATATGGTAGGACCCCAACAAAGACTTATGTCTGAGACCACCTTTCTTGGGCTCTGCAGCAGCAGAGGCAGTACAAGATTAGGACCTTAGTAGCTGGCATAAATTGCCAGTAGTCTGCTGGTCACTAAACCAGCTTTAAGCGACCCAAACTTGAAGGTTCCCAAGCACCCAGCTTGCTTCTGCTGGGTTGAGGTTTAGGCAGGTTTCTTGCCTGTACTACAATGTCTTACCTCGAAGGTAAGACATGAAGAACTGTGACACTGCTGAGAAAATACAAATCTTCCCTGTGCACCTTCCAACTTCCTCCTTCAGTCCCAGCCAAGCCTCTTCCTCCTCCAGGTTACCTGTACTCCCTCATTTTCCTCCTCCAGGTAATACGTTCCCTTGCAATGTCTTGCAGCCCTTAAGTCCACTTCCCTCATTGCCCTGCCACAAGTCATGTCTGTCATTGGGTCTTTGCTGCTCCTCACAGGCCGTATCCTCACAGAGATGCTAATCACCTCCCTTCACCCACAGAACTGTAGACTCTGGGCAGGTTTCACTCTCCCTGGAAACCCTAAGAGATGGCAGTGACTGTGGCAAAGAGGTACATAAAATGGTAGTCCCCACGCCCCACTGGAGGCACTGGCAGCTCCACTGATGATAAGAAGAAATGGCAGTCAGGCTGAGCAAGAGAAAAGTGGCAAATCATGATTAATAACAGTCATAATAAAACCATGCCAGCTGGCACCAACATTGTCTGTCAGCAGGCTGGATTTGTGGGGAGGGAACCTGCTGTTGTCTGTGTCTTGAAAAACCTGGAGGCCTGTAGGAATTGTGTATAGTGAGGATGCCAGCGCACCTCCTTCTTCCCCAACCCTTGTCCTTGCTAACCCAAGTCTTACCTTGTACCTACAGACAAGTCACAGCATCTCATGCAGTGCTGGCCACCACTTTGGCAAAGGTAGTGACTGGACTAGTGGTCTGCAGAAGAAAAAAAAAGAGTTTTTAGGGCTCTAAGAACAACTCAGTAATATTACTGACTCTCATCCTCCGAGTTTGGCACAGATGGGTTCACAGAAGACACACCTTGGCAAATAGATTTCACATGCAAGATGTGCAACAAGGGAATGAAATGTGAAACATGCATAGTGATTCACAGCTGCAGATACAATATTTTTTTTAAAGAAAAAGCCCATTTTAAAGACATTACCACAACTTGGAGTCATATACAACCGCAGCCTGCAGGACTTTAAGCTCCTCAGATATCATCTGTGAACACCATACCGTTACTACATTTTTGGGGTACTCAATATATTAGCTCAGCTTAACAGCAAGCAGGTAACTTGACTGTAGTTTCAGATTTTCACCCATCTGACAAAACTAGAAGAACATAGAAAAAGCAAGTCACTTCGATGTAAAGCCCCAAACTGCTTGCTGAGCACACCAGACTTGTCCAGGTGACAGCCAGCTCGACTAAGTACTTTTGCCTGGATTACACTACGGTGTTTTCGAGAAACTGTTTCAGAGAAGAGAAAAACATGCAATGACACACAGAGAGAGACCTGAAGAAGACAGTCCTTCCTAGAATCCCTTCACAATATGATCATGATCAATATGATCAAGCTGTACACAGGTTTCCTTATTGTTAGTTTAATGTCCACATTTGTGTTTGCATAGTTCTTATCGTTAAGACTAAACAATTCTTCGGTTTATTGAATCTGTCTGATCATAGTTGGTACTGAATCTAATAGACTTTTCCATATAGATGTTAAAAGTTTGTAGAAACTGTATTTTTTGCAATACCTTCTGAGATGTCTTTGTTTCTCCCATTCCAAAATAAAGGGAGGACTTATTTCAAAAAGTATTTTAAAGGAGAATGAAAATATAATGTACCAAATGTAAGGAGACTGTAGCTTTGGAACATGAACCAATTTCATGGATTTCAGATTGCTTTTTCTACTCACACACTTGAGACTTCTTTCCCCACCTCCGCTCAAGAGAACAAGTAGGGACACAACTTCTAACATTTTTTTTTATTATTTAAGAAACTTTTGGTATAGCAGATGACATAAAATGTGTTAGCTGCCTACTTTTGCAGAGATGCGCAGTGAACTTCAGTAACATACTATGAGCTGAATTAAATTGTCTGCCAAAAGCAAGCAAACTTTTCTAGACAATCTGTTATTTGACACACCGCAACCAGTAAAGCCTGTTGTACCATCTGCTCTGTATAAAGTGCATGGTATGTGTTTTACATGGTTTCTAAACTTAGCGGTGAGCCAGAGTCAACATTTCTACGGTGGGGATCCCCTACAAGAAATTCTATCAACAGCTCTTGCCCTTTCGGCTTCCTGTCCAAGATTCTAGAAAATCCCTTTCCCTGTAGACTTCATTGCCCTTCCAGACAGACTCTACACTGTCAGGAGAACCAAAAGTCTTTTCAAAGCATATCTTGTTGGTGATCTCACAAGTAATTTTTAGGACTAAGAAAGCATTGAGATCAAACCTGCGGCTCTTCAAGTTCTGTAACACTACTAGGTTGCAAGCTTTGCAGGTATTTGTGTAGAGAAATTAGATGCTTAAGTTTCTCTTACCTAAGATACACTAATTTGGAAGACTCTCGGTGTGAAAGCTGTATTCCTCTTGTGCTACAATTGTCCCAGAAACAATCTCCAAGTTTTGCCTTAGAACATGTCCAGCATTCTGTCACTGTTTGCCATTGATGAAGGCCATCATCGTGACAAGATTTCTTATACAGAAGTACGTGCACAAAACCTGCAGAGTGTGCAGAGAGCAAACATGAGGTTTCACAACGGTGAGGTATGTCCTACACACACCCAATGCTACTTGCACGCTGCAAAGCTGGCACTACTAGGAGAAGTTACACTGCTACATGCGACAATACAGCAGAGGGCACATTCCCAGCAGTGCCAGCTGGGAGACCAGTATCCAGAAATCCCACGCATGACTGCAAAAAAATCCCAGTGTACAACTGCATCAGAGGAGTCTGATCTGCTGGAGTTCTCAAACATTCAGAAATTTTCAAAACCTCCCTATTCAATATTTTCCTGCCCAAAAGGGAACACATCCAGGACCCCCACACACTCCCACCCCCACCAGCTACCTTGCATCAGAAGGTAAAATGGGGATGGAAAATTGGCTCATTACTGTGATATGGATGTACTTCTGCATCCCCAACATACTGGGTCAGTCAAAACACTATCTTCCATCCTTGATTTTTTATTTTTTTTTAATGTTGGAGGAAGGACAAAGGAATTCTTCTTGCATACCCTGAGAAACATTTTAAATTCTTATACACAGCAGCCAGCTGGTGTTTCCAAATTTTTTTCACAGCTTTTTTTGCATTGCAGATATGACTTCTCTAGATGATACCTTCCTGGTGACACACCGGCAGCTCTGAGCATGGAGAGGGAAAGGAGCAGGCACTGCGGAAAGGCAGCTGTTTGACCACCTGGACCAGCAGCATGAGGGGGATATTAGGGGGAGGAAAATTGGGGTGGACAAGGAGTCAGAATGCCAAAGTACTGAAATACACAGGGGGAAGAACACATAGAAAAGTCAGATGCTAGAAGGAGGCTGTAAATTGAGGTTGATACATTTTTTGCATAATTTTAGTTGGGGTGTCTGTAGAATAACCCGACTAAATACACAGATCTGATTCCACTAAGACTTCTTTATGTTACTATGACAGTATCATAACCTAATGTGATCCAAACTATCTAAACTCTTTTCTATGTTGTAACAGAATTGCATTCTTTAGATGCATTTCGGGTCACATCATATGCTTGCAATAGTATTTCTAGTAGAAACATCCACAACAAGAACTACTTTGAAGCTTGTGGCTTTTTTACTCTATCCATTTTATTTTTCCTTGCTTTTGGTCCCTAAAAGCCTGACTAGTGCTGTGCTTACAACCTTTACAATATTTATTATGTTCTCTGGCCTGGGGCTGGCAACTGGATTATGCGACAGGTGGTCCTGAAAGACATCCAAGCCCAGGGACAAACCAACCTCCATCACCCCCCTGGACATTTCACTGAAAGTATGCTCTGCAGTTTAGCATCCTGAGACACAGACTGCCCTGGTATGAAAGTGATGACTGAATGTGATTGACATTTTTTCATTAAAATAAAATGCTTCCCCAATGGGAAAACTGGCCTTTAGGTGGAAAAAAGGGAGGGAGGGAGAGTTAAGTGGGGAAAAGATGAAAAAAGATGGGAAAAAAACACATACACATTACACCATAGGCATTTAAGTCCATGTATTTCAATTTTCCATTTACCATCATGGGCACAATTCCGCAGTCAGGTTCCATTTCCCAAAAGAAACTAAACCACCTAACTGCCGTGGAGCCCAGCACAGACTGCAGCTCCCTACAGCAGATAGAGCCTGATGGTCACCTGGAATGCAGGCAAAGAACAGGACAGCATGAAGCACCTGAACTGGAATTCCCCAGCATTTCATGAGAGCGAGATTTTAGGACCTAAATTTAGATAGTCCTCATCCAAGCAGCCAGCCACTGTTCTACAGATAAAATTAATCATTTTTTGATCAAGGTCTTCCTTTCTCCTCTAACATTTATCTGTTATTTCATATTAGTTTATTGGCTTCATGTCAAGATGTGTGAAATTTGCCAAGTACAGCCTCAGAAAGGACACCTCAGAAAGTCCTTAAAAACTTTAATCCTAGCCAGTAGCTGGAGCAGAATGGCTTAGGGGACTCCAGTTGTAATGAAACAACATCAGGGGGAAAGGCTTAGAAATCTGGAGGAGCTAAGGGGAAAAGTCAATGGCAAAGGTGCCCTGATGCACTTTGTTCAAATCAAAATGCCAAAGAAATAGACATGGGTTGTTTTGAGGTTTTTTCTTCATTTTAATATTCCAGAAAGTACAACTGGCTGATGGAGAGGATGGGGGAACAGGAACATTCCAGTCTACAGCACAGCCTTCTTGATTTCATTATCTCTAGTCCCAAAACTCACCTCTCCATGTATTACTCTTTGTGTCCTGCTCACCTTGTCACCATCCTAGAAAATTTCAAGTAGCACAGGAAACACATCCATCCCCACAGCAAGCAGAAGGGCTCATAGATACCATTTTGTTTCCTCCAAAGAAACACTTTAATTTATTCTTCATTACAGTATTAATTGACTAGGAAAAAAAAAAAACCACACCTAAAAAAATCACTTGTGTAAAAACTGACTGGCTTTTATTCTTTGTGGAAATTTTAGAAGCCTGCAAGAGAAAGAACAGCAAGATCCCTTCACACAGACACACACACACACGCCCTTCGAGCTCATGAAGAGGAAGAATTTGAATTATCTGTTTTTGTGGTCTGAAAGCCTAATTGCCAAAAAGACTTCTGGAAGTGACTGTGGCGATGTTTCCCCACAAGAAGGAACACAATAGAAATCATAGGAAAAGAAAAGAAGGGAAAAAAGAAAAAAGAAAGAAAAGGATAGGGACTAATAGGCTCCACCTCAGAGGCGTATAGGTGCTGATCCCACCCATCAAGTCCTTTTGGAGGCTGCCAGCGTTTTCCCTCCGGAGTTTAACTGGCCAGTTCCCAGAGAGGCACACCAGCAAGGTTCCAGTTGGAGGGCTATAGCCAAATGAGGGCATGAAAAAAGGCAATGTAATCCTCCTCCCAGGGAGGAGAAGGGGTTTTGACAGCAGGGACAGATCCCCAGTTTACTTTCCCAAGCTTTACAGCCAGGACCTGTCTCAGTCCCTTGAGCCCCTTAACAAAAACTTCAGTGCATCCGCTGCTTCCCTTAAAGTCATCGTGGTAACTCCATTCCTTCCACCTGAGCTTCTCTCCACAGACCCTCGCCACTCCGCCTCTGGAAAGATATCTTTATAGTTACCGGCTGTGTATATTGGAAAGACAGGACAACAGAAGGATGACAGCAAGCAGGAGTTAGAAACACTGCAGATCTGTTCCACGTCCCAGCCATTGCCTTGCCACGAAGCCACCGCGCCACTTATCTTTGAGACAAGGATAGCAATAGAAGCTCCTGTAGGGCTCTTCTCTGGCTTAGAAATTCTTGGACCATTTACTGGTTATTTAAAAGATAAGCAGACCGCATGTTCTTCCTTGGAAACAGAGTAAGACACAGTCAGTCAATGACTCTGCTGGAAAACTGAGCAGTCATCACACTTAAACTCGCATACCTAGCTACGCAGCACGAGAAAAAATCCCTCCACCTGAAGAGCCCACCAGGCTTTTCCATCACAAACAGCTTACCATCTAGCATTTAAACATCAACACTGTAAACTTAGCTACTTGTCAGTGAACAAGCTCGCATAGAGAGAGCTTAGTTTATTCAAAATATCATAGTTAATTTGCCAGCTTAAAACAGTAAGTGGCTTTGCTTTTCATTAGCTTATAAGAGAAAAGGGAAGCAGCTTATCTTGATGTAAGGCAAAAGTAACATCTGAGAACAATAATATATATTTCTTTTTTCACCAGTTTCATACTGTTGGAATATTCTTGTTAGCTCTGTCACTTTATAGTTACTACTAAAACTATGCCAAGTCTGTGACTACATCTCAAATGTAAATAGTGCACTTGTATATTCTACACCAGTTTATGGAGTGGGTGCCTGTCTGATGGATTAGTAAAATTCTGTAGCATGATTCCTAAATCAAACACAGGCTCTTTATCAAAGTGTTCAGAGACATCAAGCGTGTTATAAATTGGCTTGCCGCATAAAAAACAGATTAAAACATTCATTTTTGGTCTTGCTATATTTTTGATTCAAGCACATTAGCTATCATTTTTTCTCCTGTATGTTTTCAGAAGAATGACTTGTTCGTAACAGGTTGAGGCAAGCTGGTGTTGGGAAAGGAATATGATCCTTTCAATTATGAAATACCAAGAACTAGACTTCCCCTGCCAGGCGTGTGCAGAAGTACAAGCACCAGATTTGCTGATGCCAGAGGAGTGGACCACAAAACTCAGAACATGCAGAGAAAAATCCAGCTGTTTCCTTGAACAGCAATAATGACCCGACCAAGGCAGCACCAGCTAATCCCCCCACCACTGGCTTTTTCATAGCCTCTAGGTTATGCCTAAACTCACGCACTGGAAATGACTTCTGGTCACCACCACCAGGGAAGAAATTCCGGTTGGCTTCCTCACTGGAAAAGGCCACGCTGCCACCGTATCACCAACAAATACCCTCCTGCCCCCTTGTCCCTGCTCTCCACAAGCCACATCCTGGTTTTATCTGCTCAATAATTATTTATTTCTATAATCCACTTGCCATATTACACCAACGGTGGCAGAGATCTGTGAGGCAAGAACAAACTTCTGAGGTCTCCCAGCTGATTGATTGAAGACCATTAAAGAATAAAGCAAGATACCTATGGAGACCTGCACATGAAAAAACCCAAGTATTTTCGACTTAAATCGTTCAAAACAGCACACACAACCAATTGGCTAGGGAAGCAAGTTGATCTTCTTGTAGCTCATTGGCACCACACATTGGATTTTTTTTCTGTAAAAACATAACAAGGTAATTATTGGTGCAAAAAGGATTTGGCCCAGGGCAGTTTGCAGTACTCTATCCTCCAGCAGCTGTGCAGTATTACCACTTCCAAAGGCAGGACTCGAAGACTTACCAGCATTGCTATCTAAGGATCTTTCTTAGGCTGTGTGATCCAGAACTAGACACAACAAATTCTCATCTGTAAATGTCAGCGCTCGTACTAGGCAAGCTTTGGTTTCCCATTAACACACAGATGGACAATGAGATCAGAGATCAAATGTCAGAGTCACTGACGACAGGAAATTAAATCAGTTTAAATGGAAGCCAAAATCATATCAAAACATCTTTTTTTTTTTTTTTTTTAATTAGATCTGCAGCTTTATGCAACACAAACATGACATAATTTTAAGGTCAAGGGAGTAGATAGAGGTTTTGAAGAAATTTGGATTTAAGACCCCCATGAAAGACCAAGGGTGACAGCTAACATAAATTGCTGCTAGCCTCACTGCAATCAGAGAGGCTTGCTGGGATGCCTGGGGACAGTCACTGGACAAATTCAGCTAAGCAAGTCTCAGAGGGGTTTGAGAGTCCCTGCAGCATGAGCTATCAGAAGTGGCAGAAGCTGAGCATCTCACTACACCCATCCATGATGGCCGCTACTTCTACTGGCTGCAGACGAAACCAGCATCTATCCATCCCTTACTGGAGAAAAAGCACAGTCATTTTAGTCATTCCTATAACCTGGCTTGACACAGGAATCGGCATTCCTGCTAGACAGACATTACTGTTAGGGCTGCCACAGGCTGGAGCTGGCCACAGTTTGGCATTAGCTTAGCAAGGAAATAAGGGCAATTTTGACAGCAGTGCATAACACATCTCTCTTACTGCATAGTCTCACAACAGCATGGACCATATTCTGGGCCCCTTTTTGATATTCGAGAAGGCAGATGGTGAAACTTCTATCAAACACTTGATAAGTTCAGTTTCATTTCAGCTACCATTTCATTTGGTGCCCAGCCCACTCCCTCTTGTGTGACAATAGCTGGCCACCTGTGTAAAGAAGGTTTTGAACTTGAGCTTCAAGTGTGTCAGCAGTCTTCCCAGAGAAGCCATGGTGGGTCTTTCACCTCTAGTTCCCAGAGTGAATCAGAAGCAGGGAAGTGGGGAGGTTGCAGTAACAGCTTCCAAATTAGTCTCCAGAAGCAAAGAATCCACAGTCCAGAATAAACACACATTGCACTTCTTTGCAGCATTCGGAGGACTCAGAGAGAACAAGAGACAGGGCTGGAGCAAGAGCTACAGCCACAGAATTACACAGTGCACTGGCCCTGGACACACACATACTTACAGTTATTCAGGTGATATATGTGAAACCTTGCATGAATACATACTTGCATACACAGTATTAATACAGCAAGTGTCAGACATAAGTGCATGCACATAAACAGTGGCAAACAGAGCTGGGAATCCAAAAATCAGATCACGAAATGCTAGGAAAAAAAGGAAAAAAAAAAAAAGCCAAGCTCTTGGTCTTGCTCTTCATGTTTCTTTGGTCTTGTATTTGGAATACAAACAATACAGAATCCGCATTGTAGTCTTCATATCTCCATTCACAATATCTGTGGATACACAAGAAACAACAAAACCAGATGGGAAGTATTAGCAATCCCTGGAAGAGAAAGAGACTGCAACTGCCAAAGACAATCTTCCACCTATCCCCAATTATAACATGATCTTAGACAACCTAATTGTAACAAGAAGCAACACAGAAACTCCAGAGCTAGCAAATTATTTATTTATTAAATGAACTTAAGGAAGAGAGACCTTCACTGCACTACCTTGCTGGAAGACACGGTAAATAATGTATAGTATGAAATAATTCTTCACTAGCAGAGAACAGAGTAGATAATTTAATGGGACTTCACAGCTTTAGTTTTTTATGATTCTTCTATGGCAGGATTCATGTTGGGAATTACCTGACACTTCATTCTTTGATTATAATGTTTCCATCACATTTTGCCGCTGTTGGCTCTTTTCTTTTTTTCATTTACTCTTGAGCTTCCATGTTCTTGGCTAAACAAGCTGCTCTTCTATTTAATAATTGCAGTGGAAGAGGCTAACTGATTTAGAGGGTTTACTGCTCTTCTTACAGTACTGTAAATCACCGGGAGAAAGACTAACAACGAAACACTAGTAAAAGAGATCTTTGAACAGTCTAAATAGTGTAGCTGTAATAAGTACCCCTAAATCATATTAAATTCAATCACTAGCTGAGGATTTTCCCAGTGAAGCTAAAGGACCTGCAGAATCTGGCACCAAAATTTCTTATACTGATCAACTCTGTATTTGAGGCCGTGCAGAATAGCCAGAAGGAAGGAAAGAAAGGATGGGTTTAATTCCTTTCACACAAAACATGGATCTCAGCATGGAGACCTGAGCTCACACAGATTACTCTTTTTCAAAGTTAACATAAGTAGTTTTCCAAACTCCTAGCTCTATGCAATAAGGCAAAAAGCCCACAATTTGTGCATGCCCATCATGCAAACTGCCAACATCACCAAAGCAGCAGTGGAAAAAGAAAACAAAAGAAAAACCAAGGAAAGTCCTAAATTCTATCTTTCCCTCTCCGTGACGCCATGGGTTATGTATTAAACACATGCGCCCACTTGCTTATGAATAACCAACAGGGGAAGAGATAATGTTTTCTATTTTTAATAAAGATTTGATTTCCTTATTCAACAACAAGCTCTTGAGGTTGATGGAGGAATGATGGGGTGAGGTTACATGCCCTGCAAGAGATCAGGCTAAGCAAGTCACAGCACCATCCATTAGTATAGCCACTTCCCTCACCCCACCAGGAGCTGGTCAAAAATTCTTCTGTGCTGTATTTTTTTAATTGGAAAATTGGACTCATCCAAAGGAAACTTTTTTTTTTT
>VZTL01059167.1:37240-66844 GCA_013400535.1 Scopus umbretta
CCCAAAAAAAGGAGAGAAATCAGAGAAACACAGTTCACATGCATATGCATGCCTGGGTTTATGCTTTTTGTCATCATCATGATCCCAGCTATTTTTTCTAAGGGGGAAAACACCCACAATATTTCCTTTCTGATTGACAGTGCAAAAACCAGATATATCCCCTCTTACTTGTTTTCTGTGATATATTCCACCGCACTTGCTGTCTTTAATCCTCTGGAGGTGTTCTGTTAAAAAGACAATAAATATTTTGGGGTTTGTTACACAAAAAAAAAGTGAAAGCATTAATGAGGCTTTCATGGACTACTTGCTGCCTAAAATGATTACCAGAGGGCACTTATTCAAGAAGTCCAGTGCAATTAGTGCAGGCCCTTTGAGAGACTGCTGCTCCCTTCTGCTCTCTTCACTCTTCAACCAGAAATTACCTACTTCCCCATCAGAGGAAGCCAAAGGAGAAGCACGTGGTCCCTCAGCTGGTGAAGTTCAGAGGCTGGCACGTTCACCTGGAGACTTGACGAATGCATCAAGCTGCTTTGGGCAGGCAGTGATTTCCTCACGCACCTCACTGCATTAAGGACACTTCAGTTTTCCGGCACTGGAGGTGGTCACCTCTGCCTTATAATAACCTCACAGCATGGCCTGCCACCCATCAATGAATCCTCCCTGCAGAGGACTTCGGTTTAGTAGGTTGCTTACATTTAGATTGGCAATTCTTACTATTTCTGAAGCCACTTGGGATCTTTGCTTATGCCTTTTTATCTTTTTTTCCTCTGTATAGAGGAAAAAACTACTGCATGTAGCATCAAAAAACCCAGTGCTTCCACCCAACCGACAGTCTGAAGAGAGAGCAGGGGGTGGGCATGCCTGCTGCTTTATTCGGGCACCTGGCAAACATCTCTTATCACAGAGAAGTCTTTGGTGTTTGCCACTCTCCCCTTTTACACAGTGAAAAATACCCTCTGTTTACATACTGAGTCAAGTCCTTTGAGCCAACTCATTGCTGAAGAGGAGCACACTCAGCCCCACTGGGCAAAGGCAGGTCCTTCCTGCAGGCATGTGTCGCAGAAAGGCCAGGCCTTCTCTGGTCTCCTTTGGGCTTCCTCAATGTTTCCCCCCTCCTGCTCTCGGCCCCTCTTCTGAGCCTGTGCCTTCACGAGCTTTTCTCAATTTTGACCTAATGACTGCCATTCCCATCAGGAGCATTAATTTCTCCTAAAGGGAATCAGCTCACTACCACAACCCCACGATCTCCATTGCCGCTTCTCTCTCAGGGCTAACAGCCCTTTCCGAAGCCGTGGTTTCACAGATAATCCCTCCTGATTTCTACACAGCTGATGCACTTGCAGCCCCATAAGGCACTAGATGGAGGGCTGCTTTACTCAGAGTCTGGGTTGTCATTGATGAGACCCACACAACAGGAGAGTCTGCCTGTGGGCAGCAATGCGCAATTTGGACTCCCATTAGATACCAGAGGGACCACTCCTCTGCTGAAGTGCTCGGCCGGGACAGGACCTGTCGTGGTTTAACCCCAGCCAGCAACTAAGCACCACACAACTGCTTGCTCACTCCCCGCCCCGGTGGGATGGGGGAGAGAATTGGAAAGGTAAAAGTGAAAAAATTTGTGAGTTGAGATAAAGACGCTTTAATAGGTGATAAATAAAAACCAAGCATGCAAGCAAAGCAAAACAAGGAACTCATTCACTTCTCCTCATCGGCAGGCAGGTGTTCAGCCATCTCCAGGAAAGCAGGGCTCCATCTCATGTAATGGTTAGTTGGGACGAAAAATGCCATCATTCCGAACAACTCCCCCTTCCTTCTTCCCCCAGCTTTATATGCTGTGCATGACATCATATGGTATGGAACGTCCCTTTGGTCAGTTGGGGTCAGCTGTCCCAGCCGTGTCCCCTCCCAACTTCTTGTGCACCCCCAGCCTACTCACTGGTGGGATGGGATGAGAAGCAGAAAACTTGGCACTGCATGAGCACTGCTCAGCAGTAACTAAAACATCCCTGTATTATCAACACTGTTTTCAGCACAAATGCAAAACATAGCCCCCTACTAGCTACTATGAAGAAAATTAACTCAATCCCAGCCAAAACCAGCACAGGGCCACAATGACTACCTTTGCAGAAACAAGCCCCAGAAGAAGCTGTCCCTCCAGGACACTTTCAAACCTCCTAAAGTGACACACGTAGCTCAAGGGCATGCTTCGTTTTAGTTCCAGTTATGATTCTTCACAGAGGGAAGAATGCTAGGTCATGCCATCCAGATTGTGTGCTGGGCTCCTGTCATTACTGAATTCCAACCCCTCTGTTAAAACTGTAACACAGTGGTACTAATTTTTGCAATTATAGCCCAAATTGTTGGATGTTTGGTGTTCTCCCAAAGTCCCAAAGTAGTCTTTAAGAAACAAAATAGAGGAAGAAAGCACATAGATCTCAGCTTGTAGAGAAAAATACCAAAATGTGACCCCAGTGGAGGGGGAACAAAAACTCCCTTCCCCTAAAGAAATAAATCCTCAGCATTAAACCAGTTTCACGACTTATGAGTGCAGGCTTCTACTTTAAAGCTCTTAGAGATAGTAACAGCAGAATTTCTTCTTTTTCTTCATTACAGAGATCAACAGCTGTTTTCAGTTTGGACCATTCCCTTTTTTGATCAAGGAGAAAAAACAGCATAGTGTTTCTCCCCTTTTAAAGACACACCATCTGAACTGAGCCCATAATGGTAGTCTAGTCCAGCAAACTCGGAAATTAAAAGGCACAGTTCACAGCAAATACAAGTATCTCTTTCACAGCTGCACACACATTTCTCCCTAATTCTAACCAAATCAAGTCTTGTGAAAGGTCTCTAGGATCTACTGTAAGAATATTAAAACTGTATTTACCTCAATAGTGATTGTTTCCACTTGAACATTTGGAGGCATGGCCAGGTTGGGTTGGAAGTGCTTTGCTATTGCGACCAGAAGATGCAGTGTGCTCAGTAAGTCCTTTGTCAAGATAGCTATTTCGTGTAAAGAAAGAAAATAATGTTTAGTGTGCAAAACAAGTAAATCTCACTCTAATATCCTAAATCTTCCCTGCACAAAGGATCCCAAAGTCATGGAGGGTCGGGCATCAGGTTGGGGTTTATATAATATCACAGTTATACACTACACAGGTAGGGCATCAGATTGGGGTTTATATCATTCCACAGTTCAGCAATACCACACCTTAAAAATCCTTTTTTGTGAGACATACACACAGATGCTGAGGGCTGTTGCGGTCCATAAGCCACACACTTAGAGGACGCAGCTTGCATGACCCAGTCAGAGTCAGATATTCCTGTCTCACTTGAGATTCAACTAGTAATTGAAAACAGGTTGTTTAATTACTGTTCTGGCACCCCTTTGCCTCATAGCAGCCTTATAGCAGAGGAAGCCCCGTGATGGATGATTTTCTCCAATTTCACTTCTGCACCTACATTCCACACTCCATTTCAGCTGACTTTCTTCCAGTTGCAAACACTTAGCCACAGCTTCCAGAATCACCGAGAGTTTCTGGTGCTGTTTTTTTTCTGTTAATGCAATCTTGTCAACATCCAGCTTGAGAGATCCTAGGTTTTCTTTGACAGAGAGTCCATATGAAGGAGAAGGATGTATTTTAACACCACCATAGGAAAAAAATAAAAATAAATCAGAAACATAAAATAACAGCAAAGCACACAAAGTCTTGTTTTAAATGTTCGATACCACTTAATAGCTTCCACAGACCCACGTCCCACAGCTGTATGCCTTGTTAAACTCCTGCACTCTCTGAAAGCCTCAGCAAAATCAGTGAAGCTCTGTAAAAGAGTGAGGACTCAACTCATTCTTTGCAGCATCATCCACCAACCCTAGCACTCCACATTCCTCCTTTTCCCATTGGAAGCTACAAGAATCTGACGAGTGAATCTTTCCTGTGGACAATGGACAAAGGTGATATCAACTCACATACATAGAAGAAATCCCAGCTCATTACTCAGGCAAGTAAACTATGAAAATAAGCCAATCCTATTCATGCTGCTGTCCTCAGCCTTGGTGAAAAGCAGCTATGATATGAAAGACATCCCCCAAAGAGAGTGAAAGGGGAAAGAAAAATGAAGTAGGACAGGAGAGATGGAGAAATAGAAAAGGACCGACAGGTGCTTCCAAGAGATCACATCTTTATACAAGCACCTTGTAGTGTAGAGAGTCTCAGATTTTCAAGAGTTCCAGTTCCAGTCCAGTGCTTTAGACCTGGAACATTTTTTTTTTTTTCTTTAAAGCAGGAAAACATGTAAGTCATAGTGCTGATTCCATCCAACATTTCTGGTAGCATCACAAGCCACCTTTGTGCTCCTGGTTTATGAAGCCCTTCTTGCTTTCAGAGGCACTGTAATTTCACACTTCAAAGTTAATCTTTTTATTATGTTAACTAGCAGCTAAGAAGACTTTCTTAGAAGAAAAATAATTATATAAAAACAATAGCAGATTAGCAGGCATTTTTTCAGAATTGCAATTATCACAGATGGTTCACAGTGCCCTTCTCTGTCAGTGAGAAGCGAGATTCCAGCAGATCACTGCTATTGTGACTTGTGAGGTTTATTCTTTGATCTGGAAGTTCCTCCATGATGTGTTTGTGAGCTAAACTCAAAGCAGAAGCTTACCCAAAAGATGATGAAGAACCAGCCCATCATACAGATCTTCTTCCAGACTTTTAACTACTATGTGTTCCTCTTTCAGAGTTGTGTTAATCCAGTCAATCAATAACTGCGGAGGAAAACAAAGCAGCCAGCAATTATATTCTTGTTGTTTAGACAGGATAGCACTCAGTGTTATATTGTGTTTCACCTTTCTCTCTAGTCCCTTATCTCACATCTTGGTTTGCTTTCAACCTCCACTTCCTTCGTGCTTTTTGGTTGTTTTTTTAAAGGGGAAGTTAAGTGTCAGTTAGTTCTCCCTAATAATACAGGGCTCATTGGCCAATTTGGGGCAAATTTTCAAGTGAGACAGACATCTCACAAGTCACATTCCTATGCATTTTGTAGAAATAGATATACAGGTGGAGAGACAGACCCTATTCCCACTTCCATCAGGGAAAAGGCTGCAGGGTACACTTCCCAAGCCCTGCCTTTATTAGTCATCAGAGAATTCACACACAAATTCAACCATTGGACAAAAGTTTATAAGAGAAGCTTCACTCATTCTGTGGGCTGTTTCTTGTAGCCACCCATGTTACTAGCACTCCTCCCTTTCCTCTCCTATTTTTGGTTTTTTTTTTTTTTTTTTTTTTTTGCAATGTTATACTAATCTGTCTCCAAATACCATTTGGGGGGGGAGGAGGACAGGGAGAAGTGTTTTGTTTATTTCGCTTTCTTACATGGCAGTCCTTCCATCGCCCTTTCCAATATCCTTCCTGCCTTTGCAAGGGGACGCTGGCCAGGAAGCCAATGGCTGGCTACAGCTGGAAAGGAACCACATTCCCAGTTACATCCCTTGGGCCCTGCAGCCCCTTCCTTGAGCACTGAGCTCCTACAGAGGAGACCAAAGGAGCTCTGCAGCATTTCCCCAAGCATGTGCTTTATCCACATTTGTTAATAAAAAGGGAAGACGACCTGCTGAAGCAGAACTGAAGAGCAGTAGCCCCAGCTGGCTGTTAGTGAGAACCTCTTGAAAGAGGGATTGGTATTGCTCATATTGTTATTATTGCTACAAGTGTCTGGAGTTTGTTGTGTGGATAATAACCTTCTCACTCGCTCTAAACAGAGGAGAAAATTCATAGCAGATCCCTGGATGTTAGCCAACATTAACAAAAATGTGAAAAGCAGCCTGAAAAAAAAAAAACCAAAAAAAAAACATCTCTGAGATGCTTGAAACCGCACAAGAAACAAAAATGCCTGGCTCTGGCACTTGCCTGAACTGAGAAGCTGTCAAAGTGTTTGTAATATACTTATTTCCTCAGCTACGAATTAACAACAATTTTCTAGAGCAGAAAGCTGTGGTCCTCAGCTAAGGCTTGCACGTTAAGACCTGGCGATTCTTTAGATGTGCGAGGGATAGAGTGGTACCTCAAACGTAATGGCACAACCAGACGGGAGTCAGAAAAGCAGAAAGTACTGCTGAGTACAGATCTAAACAGCCCCCTCCACAGCCTGCACCGCACACAGTTCTGCTTTCTCTCCAGTTGTGGGGGCCCCGCTCAGCCGCAGAGTAGAGCGTCGTGTGTAAAAATGAATAAACAGTGAAAGGAGAAAAGGAATACTTAAAGAACTTTGCTCCTGGCTTCCAAATGTAACCACCTTTTATTTTGCTTGCAGTTTGATATTTATAGTAACTACAGTGAGCTGTTTCACATTCTCTAGCTCTCCAAAGCCACCTCAAAATGAAAACGCAGTGGAACAGTCTTTCTCCCAAGCGAGTTTCTTCGCTTCCCTTCTTCTTCTCTTCACGATACCTCCCTGTCCCCCTCTCCCCCCCAGTCTCTTCTCTAGAGGAGCCATGAACTCTTTTGATCAAGGCAATGAAGTGGCACCAATGGGCACTCAGAGGATTGCCTCCCTTGGGACCCAATTTCCACCTCCTCACCACCCAAAGAAAAGAAATTAGACAGTGAAGAACATTATTTCAGGAGTTTCTGACGGGAAATGGATTAAGCACTGAAGCTCACAGAAATCTTCATAAACGGAGGAAAACTCTTCATTTTTGGCAGTCTGGAAAGAACAAATTCAGTGTCTCTGTAGACAACATAATTGCATTTTGCAGCACCACCTTTCAGATTTTCCCTTTTGTATAAAAACATTATGAAAGCCTCACACAAAAATTAAATCTTTTTGATCAAATGTGTACAAAGGTTTAAGAAAACATAATATGGAAACACACACATTTATGGATTTATGAATGCCATATAATACGCACATCAGCAGGTAGCCTAAGCTGGTTTTCAAAATATTTATAACAATTTTAGTACCTCTGAAACACAAGTGCTGGTCTCAAAAGAGACACGCCACTTTTCCTTCAGGAAATTTCAGTACGCTGGCCTTCCCGTGAGCCGTGCCATTAGAGGAACACGGTGATTGAATGCACAGGGAAGATTTTCAAAATTACTTGGAAATAGAAGTACTTTCCCATGAAATAGGATTCATCCTTCACGGTTACCTCAAGCAGACAATGTACCATGCAACAACTTGAAAGCTTTTCTCCTGACTTGCAGTGGTGACTTGCACACCCTTCATCCCTGCTCTGTGCTATCCTTGGCAGGCTGCATCACAGCTGAGCCAGCTGCCACTAGTGACTGGCAGACAGGCGGCAGAAGACAAGACAGAAGACTGTTGCAAATCAGCACAGCAATCCGAAAACTTGCTATCATGGGATCAGGACAGCAAACCTGCACGTATCCAAACATCTCTCTCTAGCCGCAGCAAATGCTGATGTGGGTTTGCTTTCAATCACGGTCCGCTGTTCCAGATGGATTGTCTTTGCTATTACAAATGAAGTAGCAACTGCGTACTTTTGATGTGACTCATCCCCATGTCCCAAGTTAGGAGAGATATCATGCAAGAAAAAACTCAGTTTTTAAATCTACATTCCACTTTACACGTAGCAGTGACCACACTTGGGTGAAGCAGGCATTTAAAGCTTGGTCCTGTGCAACCCCAGCCACTCTGGCACTGTGCTTAAGCAAAAGCTCTCATTTACTTGTGTGGAGTACAAGTGCCAAAAGCAGAGCTCATCCCCATCCGTAGAGAGTGGGGGACTGGGGCCAAAGAGCTGGGTAATTTACAGGGCTGAGCATTAACAACAGGTTAAACAACTTGAGGTTGTAAAAGAAATGGTACCAGTTTTAATTCTTCCAATTTGGGATTGTTGCTTGAGGTCGGTTTTATGAGTTTCTTCTTCTCACCTGTGAAAGGAAACAAACAAGATCCATCACACTTATCAGATATGACTAATGCAAGTTTGCTGTAAAATCTGCTATCAGATTAATATTACCCAATATCACTAATTGCCATATGTGGAAACACTGTCATTTTTTATTTTAACTGATTCCTTATGAGTGAGAAAATGGTATATCGGACTACTAAGGCTGCTGTTGGAAATTATGTTGCAATGTATTCCAAATCAGTACGATCTAGACAGACAATTCCAGAAAGAGGATAATAAACTTGGTCAGATCCTCGTATGTGAAATTTAAATTTCAGTTAAAGAATCAGCTAGAATTTGTGTTGCTGCTTCATAATCTGCCTCTAGAGAGTCTGCAGCCAAGTTACACACACAGAGTTTACTTACTGCTGATAAAACCATGGGACCACTGCTGAAACATATATGACTCATTTGTACTGCACTTTTTCTGCTTACTACTTCAGGTCATTCCTTGGACCTTTTTCTGTCCTGGTTCATAAAGTACACACCTTGAGCGATGACATTCTCAGCTAGGAACTGATTAAGTGCAGCAGGCTGTGTAAATGCGTTTAAAAAGTCTGGATCCATTGTCTTTTCTCACTCCTGGTAAACTGGTGAAAAACATGGGTGGAAAAGGAATGTGAGTAAAGACGTGTAAAGATCAAAATTAGTGCTAAGAAGAAAACAAACAAGCTGGAGGTTTTTTTTCAGTTACTATTTCATGACTGGTGGATTGCTTTGTAAAAAATGCCTGAAAAATGTATTTAAATGTTTGTAAGGAAAAAGAAGTTAAAAAGAACTTTCCTTTTTTCTGTTAATCATCAAAATGTAACAAAAAAGCCCTGAAATACTAAAACTTGCCTTAATTCTATCTAATTCTCTTTCATCTGAATTAGATTAGTAAAATCCTATTTCAACTGAAATGAAAAAACTTACAGTTCCCAGGTATCAATGGATATCTGCTATAAAAATGACGAATACTTAAAAAGTATTAAATCAAGAATACAGTAGTTAAATTACTGGGACAAGCTTATAAATAGAAGCAGTTTCCTTTATTACAAGAGCTGGTATATCTCTGGGGAAACAATGACATGTTTCTGGACAGACAATCCCATCTTCACATTAGACTAAGTTGCATGGCTTCTCAAAGATTTTTCTTTTTTTATTTTAAACACAGATTGGAGAATGACTTTCCTTCCCAACCCAGCTGTTGTCAAATGAAAGCACAATGACAATACACAATACAGAGGTAAAAAAACCTTGTCAACAAACACAAAACCATGGGCGAGGTTTTCCAAAACAGCTAGGAGTCACGTTGGAGGACAGCAGAAGTCAGGGAAAGGAATGGAGTTGTTGGAGCTGGGTGGAAAGGCTGCATAGCCACCCATATGCACTGTCCTACCAAACACGCAGCTGAAGTTCATCTCTATTACCAGCAACTATCTACAGGTAAGAGGCTGGCAACGTACCTCCCACTCATCTAGAAGCCCTGACTTAAACCACAGTGCAAGCGAAGATGAGTCTGATTTTTTAACCATGGGTATGAAAGGCTGTGCCATGCTGCCTATCACAGACAACAGAAAAGACAGAGCCAGGCTTTATGGGCAGCTTAGAAGTGAACATTTCCTACCATGTAAGTGCTTGCTTTTGCAATCTTAATGTTCACGTAAACATTTTTCAGTCAAGTCCACAAGACTAAGAGAATGAGAACGCTTTCACTTGGCAAAGGCTAGAAGTCTTTTAGTTAATAAAAAATTACAGATAGTAGAATCTGAATAGTCTCTTTTACAAACTGTATTATGACGAGGGTAGGATGGTTCTTTATTAAACCAAATGTATGTTGACTGTAGTGCAAGAAATCAGAATTAAATACTGCAACTGCACAAATAAAGGGTTGTCTGCAGAACTGAAGGATCATGGCTGTGAGCCCTGGACAATCATGGCAGCATATGGTTTGTGTCACAGCAGCATCTGTACTAGCATGAGTAAGAGATCTCATCTTTCCCGACAGTCCTAAAACTCCATGAAGCCAGAGCAGAAGAAACAACAATATGATGACCAGGAAGACTTTTTACACTTCTCTAAATCATCAAGTCCCAGCTGCTGCTGGATGCAGGGTACCCAGCGGGATGGACTGCCACTCTGCTTTCTAATTGGGAATGCTACCTGCTTGTGGATGGGAAATGCTCTCCCTTCTCTCTGAAGTTCAGTGCTGCAGGGTCATTGCAGAAAAGGGGAGGCTGACACTCTTTGTTCTTTTTTAACAGAAAGTGAGATGCCCCATGTTAGAGGTTCACACAGGAGAGGACTCCTACTGTCTACCTGTGATGTCTGTACTAGGAGCCCTGTCTCTCAAGGCTCCCTCTGTAATCAGCGGACATGGACAGGCACCTTTAAAGAGCAATCCAGAGTATTTAAACAAGGGTCTTGCCCTGGCTTGCATTTTTCAGTTACCTCCTTCATTCTGTTACCAAAAAGACAGTCTCAGCTGCTACCGCAGGTGCCTGAAGTGAGGTGCTATGATGACCCAGCCTACAAGCACAGTCAAGCAAGAGAGTTGCTGCAGGTGCTGTTGCCTGCTGCCCACAGAAGACCTCAAAAGTGACATTTCTCTCTTCAATAGCTTTATACGCTGAACACCATGGTGCCACTCTGCAGGCTCTCTCTCATGTATTTATCAAAGGCTCCAGTCAAAGTGCATAATGAACATGTATTTTAACATGGCTTTTGCCAAGCCAAGCATGTTGGTAGAAAATAGCAATTAGACGCTCTTGCACATCAGTCTGGTAAAATAAATTAGGTACAAAATTCCCAGCAAGCCACAAGGGGAAAGGGTCACGAGAGAATTAGTCTCATTATGGTGGCTGCAAAACTGAATGCTGTCTCTAAAAAGGTGCTTGGTAAAATAAGATAGGAGCAATCGAGTCATTTAGTGCCTGAGGAACAACTGAACTATCTGAGGTAAGACTGCCCAGATGAAATTTACTGAGAGAGAAAAGTTAATACAGAGCAACCTAAGGACAACTTACTTTTAAATTAGATTTCTGACAGCCTTGGGAAGTCCTGCTTATAAGTCTTCTGTAATCATCTGTGTAAACCACAACTTATACTAACTCAGCTTTACTGCAATACTCAGCTTGTGCATCTCTTACTTCCTTTGACTATTTAGGTATCAAAGTGATGTGTGCTGCCTGACGCATCTTTGGTCTCTGGCCAAGGAACCCAAACGTCAGCAGCCACTCTTTAAAATCTGGAACCCTGTAAGAAAAGGCCTGAAATTAAGAATTTGCAATAGCATAAGTTAATATCCTCTAAGGCCTCAGTCCTGTCTGTCCTCCTCAGTCAGAGTATTAAAATTGCTGTACTGGGTAAGGCTAGCTTGCCTAGTATCCAGTCCCTTACAGCACCCAAAAGCAGAAGCTTGGGGGGGGGGGAAACCATAAACAGAGCAAGCATATACAGATACTTCCCCAAAAACACTTCAACAGCCTGCATCTCAGCCTTCCTAAATTAAAACTGGGGTCCTGGTAATTACGAGCTGTCAACACATTTACTTCCCAGGAACGGAATATGTTACGTTGCATACATCTATCTCCCACCATTCAGCAGTGAGGAGCTGAAGAGCGTGGCTTTACCTTGCGTGAAGCACCACCTCCTGTTGCTTGCTCTGACCCGCCGCCTGCCAGCTTCCCCTGAAGCTCCCCACTACGCGCAGCGCAAAGGAGACCAACTGATCCACATTCCTCACGTCACTGTGTTACTACTCCATGTTGCTACTGTATTACTATCCTACTCCCTCAACAGTCATCTCTTTCGGAAACTGAGGAAGTACAGCCTACATCTTCGTTGTGTCCTTCACTGGGAACCACTTCATAGTAGCTTTGATCATCCCGGTCGCCCTTTTCTGGACTCTCTCCAGCGCTGCCACATCCTTTTTGAAGTGCTGGGAACCAGACCTGCAGAGATTTAGGGAGGCGCACTGCAGCGTTTGCTGCGTTGCTCTGCATTCCTCTTCTCCTAATTCCTAACGCTGTTTGCTTTTTTGATCACTGCTGAGCGCTGAGCTGACACCTTAATGGAACTATCTATTATATCCCTGAGATCTTACTCCTAAATAGCAACGCTCTGCTCAGAGCCCATCACTTATCTGCAGAGCCGGTATTGTTTTTTCCTCCATGTGTTTCACCTCACATTTATCGATGTGGATTCCCCACAGCCATTTCAGAGCCTGAGACCTGCAGTTCCTTAGCATTTAATAGACTCATTGCTTATTACTAATAATTAGCATTCACGAGCAGTCCTTCATTGCTGTGCGGCTTAGTCCTAGACAGCAGCCTGTCAAAGAATAACATACTCCAGGAACAACATAAAATGGAACATGACTGGGTTTGGACACCTTCATGTGGTTAACCTTTTAATGACAAATAGGAAGGGATGGAAGACTTGGTTCTCCCATGCAAGCTTCCATGTTTGCTGCAACCAGCCTCTGCAAGGCTGGTTCAAATTCATGATTCAGAGCAGTGAATGACATGCTGTTTTTTCCAGCCTCCAGGCTCCTGCACACGTTATTTATCAGTACTTGGAGAAAAAGTCACTGTAGGAGACAACTGCTCGAATACTGATTGTAGAGGCATTTCATGATGACATTTTTAAATAAAATTGAGTTTTGATTATTGACTATTCAAATGAAATTGCATAATTTGGTCCTTCATTCTCTGAGAACGTCACAGATGTACAGGCTTGTCTGTTTTAAAGTCAACAGGTGTTTTATTTCTCCTGTGCCACCTGCTGAGGCAGCCAACGAGTGGATTTTTCTTAGGCCAGGAGCTAGATTATTGCACAACGTTGCAATGCCACAACTACCGATAAAACAATTAATTCTCTAGTTGGGTTAGATCAGCTCACTTTTCCTCCATGAGTCTTCGCACAGTCTGGCTCCCAGATATCCCCGAGACACAATATAAAGCATTAGTGAGCTACCCGTGGTCTCTGGCATACAAACTAGATGTAGAATATACACAAGGCACTTACCGATGTTACCAAACTGTTTCAACCGTTTTATTTCCTGTTTGAAAAGACAAAAGCCCTACTCTGCATTACTTCAAACATATTTCCTAGGAAATTGTCTAAATAGATCACACAAAGGAAGGAGCAAAAACCAAGTGGGAATGTTAATAGTAATATTTCTGCCTTCAGAAAACCAGAATTAAAAAAGAAAAAAAAAGAGAGTATGCATTTGTGTGCCCAGTTTAAAACTTCCTTTTACTTCCTTGTTTAGCACCAGACCTTTCAAGAGCCATTTTTGCTCATTAGCATCCGAGATGTCATCTTAGCAAGAATAATCCAAGAAAGTCTTAAGAGTTAAAAAAAAGAAAGCACCCAAAAGAGTCCCTTATTCCAAACTTACTATTCTCTCCTTTAGTAATTCTCCAGAAGCTCTTCCAAGATCTTCTCACAGCAAGCACGATGAAATTTATGGGGAGAGGCGACCGACCTCCGGGCTTGGAGAGTCCTGCGCCGAAGCTGCAGTCCCCACGCGGGGCAGCGCAAGGCACGCAGAGTACGCAAGAGGGAAGTTCCGCCGCGCAGTACTGACTGCTCTCAAAAATGAAACTACAGTCGCATCCGGAACTTAATTGTCTATGCGCTTGGTCCCTGCTGCAGACTAAAATAAATAGTAACACAAATGCAGGAAACATGCAACTCCGCAACTGGTGAAATACCAGAAAGTATTAGAAAGAGATCACCGTTCTTCCACGCTACTGCACAGCGTGGCTGTTTGCTGGTCTGCATCTTCAGGGCAACTCACAGTGTACTTTTTCTTTGAATATAATAATAAAACAGCCAACAACAGACAAAGTCATCATGCTACATCACACCTTTTACTCGGGGTCCTTTGAGCATTTTATAAAGCAGTTCAACACTACTCTACCTACCTGGTAGAAGGAGAAACGTAGGCAGAAGGAGATTAACTCATTTGTCCTGAGAGAGCTAGTTAGCCACACCAGGGCCGAAAACACTCACATGAGAGAAGAGTTATCTCCACTAAGCAGTGCTGCTGCTCTTCTTTCCCTTTTCCGTCATTGATTAAACAGGGAAAGCTCCTTGCAACAATCACTTTCCCTGGACATTTCCTTCAGGTACCAGTTACATTCGTTAACTCTTCTGGAAAGCAAAAGCAACGCTGCACTCCTCCATGAAACCCCCCAAGGAGACAGTAGACAGCCACGCTAATTAAGCTGGTCTGGTTTAACGCTGTTAAGAGACTGACTCCCATCTTTAGCTCCATGCCATTAACAAGAACAGACAGTTCGGCAAGAACCAAATGGGATAAAGGAAAGCGGGTTGAAAACAGATTTCTAGCTTCCATGAATTCTCAGTAACTAAGAACTTAACCCAAATCCTTAATCAAAGGGCAAACTTAACTGTATTTTCTAAGCAGATAACAAGCACACCAATACATCAAATTATCAAAGACCCAGAGTACCTTCTTACCTATGCAGCAGTGCATGCCACAGCTTAGAAATGTAGTAAGTAATAAACAAAAGGAAGGTATAGTTGAAGATGCTGTTCAGAACTTTGGACAAATCTAGTTTCGTATCAGCAAGCAGAGGGAGCAGGAAGAATTAAACATTGGGAAATCCATCTGTAATTACTAGGTCTCTCCCGCCTTCAGCTGGCAGCTCCGACTTCTTTCTTGAAAGCCTCGTTCACAATACAGCCCA
The DNA here is from genome assembly GCA_013400535.1 of Scopus umbretta. Taxonomy (NCBI): domain Eukaryota; kingdom Metazoa; phylum Chordata; class Aves; order Pelecaniformes; family Scopidae; genus Scopus; species Scopus umbretta. The sequence continues at coordinate 51,860 of VZTL01059167.1, forward strand.
ACTGCTAAAGCTGAAAGAACAAGTCTGAAACACACATGATGGACAAGCATCTTTTTTCCTCCAAAACCTGATGCTGCCATCAGTGCATGAAGTATCCCAACTGCTGTAGAACAGCACTAGTAAATTCCGTATCAGAGTTGCATCTGATTTCAGGCCCACCTCCCCCAGCCAAAAGTCCTTCTGTGCATTCCCAAAGCACACCTCATGCACACACCCCCACACAAAAATAGCCACCGAAGAACAATTCAAGGAATCAACAGCACTCCCAGCAATAACAAGTTCTGATAATGTGTTTTCCCTGCTTCTCCCCACGGCCTTGCTTCATAGGAGAGCCGCTCCATGCTCTCTCCATACCAGAGCAAAGGGAAGCACACAGGCATTTTCAATGTCACTCCAGACTGACTTAGGCTTCTGACTTCCCAAGAGCTCTGTAGACACATACAGCACTGAATTCGGCATGCCAGGGTTCCCTCCTGTGCTGCTGCTGCAGAACTGGGCCCTAAGTCTTCTAATGGTATCAGAGAGTGTAATTCAGTTACTTTTCTCTTGTGGACGAAAAAAGCTAATCAACTTGATCGGGTCAAGTAGCTGAGCAAAAAAAACCAAAACCAAAACCAAAACAAAAACACACACATACACAAAAAACCTCCCACCAAAATGAAAAAAAGCAAAAAGTGGCTGATAAACCTACAGAACAGCTTATTTGTGTCTGCCTATACAATCTCACCACCTGTACTGGGCCCAGAAACCCGAGATCACTGCTTTGCTAGGTCTGCACAGATCATCATATATCAAGGACCCCTGACAAAGACGACAGCTGAAGCCCACCTTTCAAAAGTTCTTCCCACAGACTTGTCCATTTAGTCAAAAAATGATGTACAAAACCAAGTGATCATCATTTATTTATTTGAATAAATAGTACAACTGTCATAAACCATGCACAACACTCCTGCTGTGATTTTTAGCAAACATAGCTTTGCATTGTAACTTGCTTACAGTACACAACTCCTGTCACAAAGCTGGATGTCTCCAGCATATGACAAGTCCAGAATTTTATTTCCAAGGCTGGTTTTTAGTAGCTAGAAATCCAGAGTAAACACTGTTAAACACAGTAGAAAAGAGTATAAAAAATACATTAATACTGAAAGCAATGGGATGCGGGGAAGAGCGGTAAGAAACCCTATAAGGCTTAAACTGATTTAAAAAAATGTGCTACTGCTGGTTTTTCCTCTTGAGAAACAGGATGCAGCTGAAGGAGTATCTGGGCTTCTTCCGTGGTAATATAGCTCACTGGAACCGAGTATGTCAAGCAGATGCACCTAAAAGGGAATTTGTATGGACTGGAAAAGACAGGCATTCATTAAAAACTTACAAATGTGGAAGCTTTAATGCTGCAGAGCAGCAGGGTTCAGATCTACCCCACTGGCACCCAGGAAATTTATCTAAAATGCCAGTAACACAAAGAGTTCACAAATAACATTTTTAACATTGACTTATCTTTTTGAGAGGAAAACAAAGTAAGTATCATGCATATGTAAGAGAAAGGCACGACAAAACCAGGCGTTCAGAGAAGCTTTACCTACATTGTTCTTCCTGTAAACTGGACTGCCTGAAGCTCCAGTTCAGGGAAATCCAACCTGCTCCCAACTTGCTTAACAATAAATACAGTGTCTACAGGAAGAGTGACCTGGCTCGACAGCAAGGAGCTAAGGAAGCAAAAACGTATTTTCCCTATGCAACATTTACCGACAGACTTAAAAACATAACAAAACAGGGTATGACGCCTGCCCCCAATCTGTCCAGGGCATCAAGCCTGCAGTCTTAACTGACAGGGATATTAATCAAAAGAATGCTAAAAGGGACCCATGCCTCAGGTTGTAAAGGAGAGACTCAAGGTTCTGCAGAGTGACCAGAAACATCTAATTGAACAAAACTGAGACTCTCTTAAGACTTGGTGGTACGTTCACATCCGCTCACATGCAATAAGGATGCCACCTGTAAATCCTCATCTCAGGAACAGCCATCCCCCCTCCCAAAGCCAAACTGCTCTTACCTATCTCCTCTTGTTACTTTCTGTTTGCTTTTGATATTAATATTCTTTGCAATTTCAAAACTTAGATTTCTCTGGAGGTCTTTCCCAGCATCTCAGAGAATATAAACAGCATTGGCACTTCCACACCAGCTGACGGGAGGTGGGTGGAATGACAGCTGTTTATCAGATTTGTTTACCACAAGTAACACTGCATGACACTAAAAAGTTTTGAGAGACCTTTCACAGTTCAATCACCTTCCAGCCTCACAATACCCCTATTTCACAGCACAAAAGTTAGACCAATTTCATTAACTTGCCAGGACAGCTCACCCACCAGGCCTCAGTGCCTCTGCAAGTCTCCTCTGCAGGAACTGCTAGTGTCATAGTAGAGTCTAGTGGCCCCATCTGAAATTCAAGTCCAATTGTACTAGGTAGGCTCTGCATAAACAGCGAGATGTCAGCTCCCTCCTAAAGTACAGACAAGCAACGATTCCCCACAGAACCTTACAGGGTAGATGAGATCCGAATTTTTAATGGAAAGAAAGGGCAATTTCCTGCCATCTTTGTTTTGGAGGTATGAGAGGAGGTGACCCCAGTAAATCAAGTACTAGAACTCAGAACCCAAAAATATGCAACATAGAAGCAGAAGCCCATTTCTCTCCCTCTGAGATTAAAAAAAAATGTTTAAGAAGGGAAGGAGAAAATCCCAGCTGTAAAATTATACCATTCCAATAGCAAGTTTCCTCTTGAACTCAGAGAAGTAAAGAAAGTTTGGCATAAGAAATCCACTTTCATGGAAAAAAGATGCCTACTTATGACAGGACTCAAGTAAGCCCATGGAGCAGAGCAATGCTACCCGCTTCCTCTTTGGGGCACTCAGCCTAATGTTCCACAGAAAACCATGGCTGCCCATAAAAGAAAAGTTGCTGCTGTGATACATAAAAGCAGTAGTCAAATCTCTCCCCTATGCACTCCAAAGAAAAGACTGCTATTATATGCATATTCCACAAATAATTTACTCTGGAAATTACATTCCCATTTCCTTTGCACAGATCAACTCAAAAATCTATGGCTCACATTCCAGCACAGCCTCCTTGTACACACCATTATACCTCCACATCACCAGCCCGGAACAGCTCCACAGAAAACCTGTCAAGTACTGTGAGGTAACTAGAGTCTACCAGATAAATCTAGCAATCTTTTTTTAGAAGAGATTCCCACTAAAATCCATAGCGGCTTAAAAGACTACAGGACTAGGCCAGAGCCTAGCAGCATGTTTCTTGAGATGGCACAGGACAACTCGATGAAATTAGCTTAAAGCATAACTGATCACCAAAGAGCTTCACATCTGAGTGCTAACCACCAGCTTGTACTAGGTATACCATGTCTTGCACAGCTCAATGCAATCCACCAATAAAGGCAAGCTCTTACTTACACAGAAATTCAGTTTTACTCGTTAGGAAAGAAAATACATAAAACTCTGTTTATGAAAGCCTGACCCCCAGAACTGTACAGCTGCCAGTAACTCCAACAGGAATGAATCTACATGAAATGAAGAGTCAGGCTTTAAACTGCCAAACTTGTTATTCCCCATGTATGTTTCAGAAAGGACTGGGGGCAAAATGCATTAATCCATCGTGCACCTATTTGACCAGCTCCTGACTGACCTGATTGAAGCTGCCTGCTTAATGGATGACAGTGGCTCTAGCAACCAAGTTTATCCCAGAAAGGAGATGAAATAAAAACCAGACATCACAATATTAGCTGGTCATCCCATTGCAAGACTTACTGTGTAAACACTGAATGGAAATAACACTGAGTAGTATGAGGTTAACACAAAAACTGAAGCTTTTGCCATTAGCTTCAGATAGTGCCTGTAATTGCCCTCAGTCCCACCCACCCAACAGAACATAAAAAGCTTGTTTAACAGAAAACACTCAGCTTCTAAACAAATTCCAATGCTGATTTCCTGTTGCTAACACTTAAGCCTGGTAAATCATCAAATGCCAGTGGCAACCAAGGAGTATGCAAAAGAAAGTCTTACAGAATCAAGGAGTTTCCAGCCATGAAGAAGGTGTCATGTTTTCCCTGCTTATTAGTGGTATATTTCCTTTATCAAAAGAACATTTGTTGATGATAACAAACAACAGACTCAACAGTATCATCTGGTATAAGTGTGAAATATCTACACATTTTCAAGTGACTAGTGAATAAACATGCATTATTTTCAGTGGGATTGTCATACAAACAGCTATAGAGAGACCACATCAACTGTAGAAAGAATGCATGAAGTATAGCATAAGGCACAAAGGGAGCGTGCAGAGGGTGTGTTTATTGTAAGTTCTGCCTAAGGATGTTGAAAGGATGAAGACCTCAGCAGCTTCCAGGATCATTCAACATTCTTGTACTTTGTGAACAGGTTGTACAGAACCCTGAGCGTAGACTTCAGATCCAAGTTGACAACATCTGTGAAACAAAAGGAGAAATCCTTAATTTGCTTTTTGTTCTCCTTCATTTGTCCTGAAAGGAACGAAAGTCCCCACATCTCTGAGCTGGTGGGATCAGCAACAAAAAAGCTCACAGACTTTTCTCTCTCTGTCCCCCCAGGACAAGCTTTTTAAATGTCCCATATGATGCACTTCAAAACACCTTCACAATAATACAGTCACAGCTAACTTCTCCATGAAACAGAAGAAAGGCAATTCCCTTCCTCATCTAAAATTCGTTACAGAGAAAGTCTACTTCTGCCTGAAACCGGGGATAAAGGCTTTGGGAAATACTACTGATGACTTCACTTGCCACAGATGCAGCAAACAAGTAGCCACACAGATCATATGAGATACTGAACCTCACACATCCACAACGCTGCAATGATACAGTCAACGAATAAACAAAGCCTGAATTCTCTTAGCAGACTCAAAGCTATTATCTAATACCCCTTCTTACCATACTAGGCCAGGGAACAGGTCTGGAACAGTTCTCAATTTTCTGCTAGCACCTCCCAGCCTATTACTATAATAAAATGCCAGGAAATACCACAGATGTATAACCCAGGGACTATGGGGGGAGGCATAGCACAGAGAAGGCTGAAGAGGTGGAAAGAAAGGTTGGATATAATGTATAAGAAATGAGGAAGAGGAAGCAAAAAATACACAGTTAAACAATATATAAGGAAGCAGAAGTAAGGAAGAACAGATAATTATAAAGACATTCAAAGAACTAGGAAGATGGGCAAACAGTTAACAGACTAAGTACAATTAATATGAGGTCCTGGGGAAGCACCTACTGCCTCTTTTGAAGAATCACTGCCAGGACCTCTCCACCCTTCCCTGCCACCCCACACTGGATAACAGTCTGATCCCCACACGTCATCGGTATTTTCGGTAACCTCTCAAACATTTCCTTCTATCTCTTTCCTGTATTATTTTACATATTTCAATTATGGTTTTGTATTTTGCATTTTCAAAAGAATCTTCTGCTGCCCCAAAGAAAGGAAAGGTCTTAACTACTGTGAATTAATCCATCTTGAAAAAAGAGATGTCTTATCTGGACAATTGAAATATAAAATATTTTTAAGTTTTCCAGGTATCACATAAAGCTGCTTACTACTATAGCATTCTCAGTAAGGTAACAGCCAGAAGCAGCATTGGTTCCTCTGCACCAAGACCCAGTTCCCTCAGAGATTAATTTAAAATGTAAATTTAGCCACAGGAAACAACACTTTGCAATAGCCGTACATTTCTAAAGCTGGGAAATTAAGGCAAATAACTGGAGAAAAGGCAGCTACCAGCAGATTTGACCCATTGATGCTGGCAGCCACTCTTGCTTGCTAAACAATTAAACAAAATAGTGCTGGCACTATGAAAATAGCAAAAAAACTGGTCCAAACAGTCAGCTCTGTAGCAGTCAGAGATTTTTAGTGTATTTACCCCATTCCTCCCAAAAGGTTTTCTTTTCCCCATTCCACCCATCTTCAGCCTTCCTCTGAAAGCAGGATGGGTCTTTTCCCTGAGCCACCGTAACCTCCACCATCTCAGCTGCCACAGCATGAAGCGGTGTGATGAAGTCTTGCAGGGTTCAGTTCCTGCCTCTGGCTGACATCAGTTCAGAGGCAGGAACTGCCTATGCTATAAACCAAGATCAAGGCGCCAGTGGAGAGAAACAGAAATCTAGAGAGTAGAGCAGAAACATCACTGGAAGTCAGAAGAAGAGTTAGGAAACCAGGGCAAGTCCCGTGGAGAGAGCAGCTGGGAGTAAGATACAGTGAAGTGCTAGAGCAAGAGCTAAGGGCACCAGAAGAGCACGCAGGAGCTGGAAGAGGTCCCAGATCTACAGCACTGGCTGGGCAGGCACCATCCATCTACCCTCATGGAGTCATCTAAGGCTGACTCCTACTAGTCTCCAACAGTAATCTGAGCTAGGTACCTGCTGCTGATCACCCCTGGTGATTACCCTGAGGAATGAGAGGTATGGGACGTCCAACCTCTAAAAGAAGGAATGGATCCAGCAGTGTAATCGCATGTGAATGTAGGGTCAGAAGAAACTATTGTGGTCATATAGTCCGATCTCATCTACAACACAGTCCTTAGAGAACTTTACCTTGGAAATTCTGTATTGAGCTTACTAACCAAGCTGCGGCTGAATTAAAAAAAAAACAAGCTTAATGTTGCATGGGTTTTTTTTGTTTTCTTTTGTCTTTTTAAATCTTCCAGTGGTGGAAGTTCCACTTCCATCCCTTGACAATTCAGACTGAACGCTAATTACCTTCACTGTTGCAAAAGTTATACTGTAATTCTAGTTTGACGTTTTCTTAACTTTCAGACCTTGTTATGCCTTTGTTTCCTGCTTTAAAGAGTACAGTAGTGTGACATGCATCCTCCCTGTGCGGGCGATTAGAGTGTTCCTTATTGATCAGTGTTTAACAGGCATTCCCAGGAATAAGCATATTCTCAGCCTCCCATTTCTTATTTTAAGACGAAGCATGCACAGTCATTACATTACCAACAACAACTAATAAAATGTTAACTGAAAGTGGCCGTAAATCATCAAAATAGTTTAAAATATTCCATTAATTTAAAACTTTCGCACTCCATAACAACCCTGTTAGAGGCTAATAAATTAATCCTCTGCAACATACTTTTGCTGCAATAACTCAGCATCAAGTTCTGATGCTGGCTCAATCTACTGAATTAGGCTGAAGAACAGAGAAGAGCGCCTGTATGCTCCTATTTTTGTTTATCACCTGTACAAAGACGCACTAAAATATTAAAAAGGACCTCTTTCTTGCAAGTACTGCTGAAAACATGGGCTATAGAAATAAAAATTTTGATGTTCTGCTCTAGACAATGTTTTACATGAAAATCCTACAACTAGCTCAAAAGGTGTTTATTACCCAATTTACACTAAAGGACATGGTTACATCTAACAGGTTTTCCAGTCTATTTAGGAAAGAACAACAGACCAGTATAGCATTAACAGAGTACACTATACACAAAACTTTTTGCAGAGCATCAGAGTCTATGACAAAATGAATTCTTGTTCCAAGAAACACGTATTACATGACTGTACTGACTGTCAAGATCCTATGGAGGATTCGATGAAACTACGGTGACAAGGAAAGCCCAGGATGATGCTGTCCTCTCCACAGGAGCAGCTTTTCAAGAGCAACGGTCAGTTTTACAGGCAATTCCAGCCACACAGACACCACACAAGCACACTCGCTCCAACAGCTGTGAACTACTGCTGCCAGGAATGGGTACACACACAGAAGAGGAAGGAATACACACAAGAGACCGTACATCCTGCAGCAGCAAAAAGCAAAAAGGGATGTTCTATGAGCTAATATGGCTCTCTAACTTCTACTAATTAAATTTCCTATCAGTAAAACACTTAAACATATTCTGCTGTTTATGGAATCTACACACCTTGCCTGGAGCAAACAAAAGATCTGCTATAGTATTCTACCACTCATGATACTGTAAGGATGTAAGATAGCCTTATGGGAAGGTAACTTCCTCTGTTAGATCAACTGATGAAAACAAAACAAAACAAAAAAAAAGACAGGCTTTCAACTAGAGAAGTCTTTTTCTAGGTTTTTAACATTTTCTCTCTCTCGAAACAGGCTTATCTAGCTTACCTGGTCTCCTACTGCAAACTCTTCAACACCTCCACTCAAAAAACTGCCATTCCTGATTGTGCATCCATATTTCTCCAGTTTCCTTGTCCTCCTCATATACCACTGACTCAGCTCCAATACTCAGAACACTCCTTCACTTTCTCAAGTCAGTGTCTTGTTTCACCACATTCTTCAGGAGCACTTTTCTTCCCCAGATTTAAAAGAACAGCACTGACAGGATACGTATGTATTTAATATTGTCTTTTGCCTTTTTTCCCCTACTATAACCAGCTCCACTACTTGTTAATCTATTTACTATCACCACTTTGTCTCATTTTAAGTCAGACTGAACATTTCTTGGGGGCTCCTCATTTTTCTTTGTTCTGCAGAAGCTTCTAACACATATGTAGTTTGTAACACCAGGAATAAAAATTGCTCATTTAGCAGTCATAAAGTTTTAATCCCTCTTTCTATCCCTAGTGCAAGCAACAATGCAGACCTCATCATTAGTTAATTTCAAGGTTCAGAGACTTTAAAAGGAAAAACTCCATTTTCAACTTTTCAGTTCTGACTCCCAAGTCCACATAAATCAAGTAGAGAGTTTGCTACTGGTTTCCCTAAAAAAAGCTTTTCAGTTATCTGTCACTGAAATCTGATCACCAGAGTCCAAACTAGCTAAGTGTAAGAATTATGAAAATTAGACCATGAAAAGCTTCCTGCTTGGACTGTCACTGAGAATACTAGCCAAATTTATAACATAGCACTGAACAGCTCTTGGATCATTCACTAAAGCTAGACTTGTACACCTCAGTGAGCCTATTCCAGACAAGAAACATAGGTAAGGATATACCCAGACACAGATAACGAATCCTTTGTAAAACTGTCAAGGAGTGCATTTAGAGCTCCATTTTGTGGTACTACTGCTACTGTCTTCAAATGGAGTTGCACTTGAAATGCACCTGCTATTATATCTTTATATACAGTTTAAAGCCACACAGCATGTACATACCTTCAGGACGAGCTTTTGGTTTCTTCAGTCCTCCATCTTGCATGAGCTCAAAAGCAAAGGAAACATTATGGACCTGAAAGACGTAAAGCGTTTAGAATCTCAAAGTTATACAGGCATTAAAAACTTTTAATAAAATTTAAAAAATGCTTTATTCTCTCTATACTTGACATAGAGAATGATAATTCTATTTAAATCAATATTAAACATTTACATGTTTAAGCATGGCAGAAAGTACACATGAGAGACTAAGAAATGAAAGCTTGTATCATCATAGGGCAAATATTCACTTTTTGATACAAAGGAAGTAATTTAAGATTTCCAAATTTCAAGTGCAAAAATGTGACTGGGGACCATATGAAGCAGGAAACCCCATTAAACCCCAATCTCAGTCTCAATGGCAGTTGTGAAAGCTCCCAGTAAAAACTACAACAGAGCTGCATTTTGTTGAGTTCTTCCTGTCTGTACCCAAGATCAACATTTCCAACTACAAGGCAAGAGATCATTTGCCATCCAGGCAACAAGGAATGTAACAGAAGTGACATAACTGAACAGAGACGAGAAAATACATATGGATGTGCAAGAAAGAAGAAATAAGGACACTAAATGGAATTATTTTCAAACACCATTAGTCTTTTCTGTATCATTATCGGCTGCATAACAACCAACATCAAGATCACATCATCAAGGAGCCAGGCTGCTTGTTGTATGAGCTGGTGCTAATGCCTTAAGTCTCTTCGTGCTTTGGCTTTCTCTACTTGAAAACAGAGATAAAAGTCAAATTAAGTTTCTCTAATGAAGCAAATGCTTCAAAAAATGCTTGGTGGTGGCAGTTCCTAGACAGACTGTGCAGAGAACTTGCAAAACAAGCTAGGCACAACTGTACAGAAAGAGCTTTCTGAACAAGCCACCAAGGATCATATGTGAACATAAAGTCAGAGGAAAGAAAATGGACAAAAGGAAAAATGCAAGAAAGCGGGTGTCTTCTTTTAATCTCTCCTTTGAGGAGTGAACATTATAGTTCAAAGAGATCTGCGTTACAGCTTTCTTGTCCACACTTACTGAAATTTAGCAAGGTAATTTGGATTATGAATTCTGTGCATTTTGTTACTGCAAATGACAGTTCTGGAGATACATAGCAAGGGGGAGAGATTTAATTAAAGCTACTCATCTTGAAAATCAGGGAGTTATGCATACAAAGCTCCCCTACAACAAGGAAGAAAGGCCCCTTTCACTGGCGCTTATTGCTCAGGACTTTATTAATCTCTTTTTACCTGCTACAGTTCCTCCTCATTCATTGTGACAAAACCAATCACTTTCAAGATGAAAATATTTTTTCCTTTCCCAAAAACACAGTCTGCCTCTCCTTCCTTGATTTACAAATCCCCTCTCCTCAAAGCAGAGTCTCCACACAAAACCACACCATTACTTCAGGAATACTGGATAATCTTTATGAATTTAAACCATTAACAACAAAATCATCACTGAACAGGTGCTGTCACAGCCAGTGCATCTTTGCTGCAGCTCCTGAAGAGAAGAATACCAGGTTCTGATTTATCGGGCACAAAATGAAAGCACACAATCACTGGAAAATATCATGAGGTAACAAAGCAAAAAGAATATAACCTGGAGTTTTTACCCACCTTTTGATCGAAACTTTCAGGTGTTAAGTAAAAGTTGTGAAGTGGAACAAAATAGTCTTCAAGGAGACCCATGAGCAAAACCAAGTAAACACCATCTGCAAACTAAATAGAAATACTGATGACATTCCTAGATGAAAGCATCTGTTTTCAAATAAGCATTCATAGAAACTAGCAGAAAAAAGAATGCTTGGCCCAATGTACTTTGTACAATTATGTACTTTGATGTCTGCCACTGTTTGCTAGCACAGAAGTGTAAGGTGGTTCAGGAGTTGCACACTGCTCCTTTCAGGCATAGCATGGAATTGACAGCAAGCGTAACAAGCATTTAGGGCTTTGTTTCATCTGCTCCCTGGATTCACCTATACCCTTGCAATCACCACTGCAGCAGAGCAAGCTAATTCAGTCTTTTCTTAAGAGCCTGATGATATAGCTGCTTTCCCATCAGTTCTCTAAAGAAAAGAAAAAAAAACAAAAAAAAAACCCCAGGATACAAGGCTTTCTCCCTACATCTGGTAGCATTATTTCCCCTACTCTCATTTCCTGAGCAAAACAAGGAAGCCCATCAGCTATTGCTTTAGCATTAACCCATGCAAGATCATGTGTCGACGACTATTTAAATTACTTACATACAGTAAATAGCTCTAAGCAGAAGAAATTAACCTGGGAGTTATCTACAATTTGTACTCCTTAGTTGTGCAGAGTATTTGGTCTGAATAGGTAGGGAGTGAAACAAAGTCTTCCTTCATCTCCAGCCAGTTACCTATTTACTAGGCTACTGAATACTTTGGGGTGAGGGTAGAGCATGTTATGACTGTTCTCGCTTTTCCTCATGTTCATTTTATTTGCTTGAGGAATCCTGCCAACTTCACTACAGTATTTAACAAAGCTTTTTTGATTTAAAAAGAAAAAAAAAAAAAAAGACTTAATGGGAAACATATTTGCACATTATATACTCCCTGTCCTACTGCTACAGTATCTGGTCATTTCAACCTCAATCCCTCTTAAGTCATGTGTGTTAGACATCCAAATGTCTGCCCTTAATCAGAACTTGAAATTAAGTCTTCCCTGTCACAGGTAGGACGTTTAACTTCACAAAAGAATTTTTTTTTCCAAGTCAAAATAGATTGTTTACACTTTCAGTAAATACTAAATAATATACTAAATACTTTCAGCAATACTGTTCAGTATTCCTACCAGACAGGACAACTACTGACTGGCTAAGGTGGGTATTCTTATGTATTTCTAACAGACCTCTCATTTGTGATCCTGGTACAGCGTATGTGGCATCCTCTAACCTTTTCAAAAATAAAATCTTGGGTACTTCCAAGGCATGAAGCAACAATTTCTTGTGACAGATCAGATCCAGTCACCTGCTTACTTCAGCAAAGCTATAAAATAGCAGTGAATGACTGGTATTAAACTAAGCTAGCCTCAAACCAATTACCGACACTCCTGGCATAATTCTCTAGATGCCATGCTTATTTTTTTGCAGGGACAATAAGATAACCATCTCTCCACAGTTCAGTGAACTCTGCAAAGAATATCGTCTTCTGCTTAGCCAAGTCCATGCCTGAAAATTGCTTAATTTTATCTGTAAAGTGAGAACTACCCCACTGACACTGAAATTCACACTTACTTAAGGTTTAGTACCCAGTTCTGCGCTAGAGACAGAGAATTCCTCAGAGCAGAGGGTGGTGGCTAGCTTTAAACAAACTAACCCAGATACCACTGGCAATCAAACCACCGCAGTACAGGAGCTCCAAGTCATTAAACCACACTGCTGAGAAGCAAGCACAGCGCATGTGCTTACAAGATAGCAGGGTAAAAAGGAGGATATGAAGGCCTTTGCTGCAACAGCAAAATTGTTTCCAGTCCCTCTTGGATGTTATCAAAGCTAGCACAGAGATCTCTATGATGAACTGCACACTGCAGTCCACGCTCCTCCCGAGAGCCCCAGGCAGCCAGCTATTAAGAGCTTACACCACTTCATCATGAACCCTCACAGCTAGAAAAGACACAGCCCACCATCCACCCATAACTATAGCAACTGCTTTGCAGCACTCCACTTTGATCCGAGACAAGCTGCCCTGAAATCCAGCCATATTCCACAGTCATGAATATGACCCTATTAAATATCCAAAAATTTCACCTTATCATACAAATCAACAGCAATATGAAGTGTAAACATGCTTAAAGGAAGCAAGCATCAGTGAATATCACTGCTACCTAGAAGACAGAACCCTGATCTCATAAATTAACATGCCCAAAGGTAAACAGTTCCATAACAATGTTTATAAAGGGAGGGCCTAGATTTGCAATTTACAGAGTCAGATTACATAAAAAAAGACAAATTCTCCTACCTGGGTTTCTAACTCCGTTACTTCCAAATTCAGTTTATTCAAGTGTTTGTTCACAAAGGTGATCAGAGACTATAAAAGAAAACACCAGAACCAACAATGTTAGGCACTACAGTCAGTGCCTATGTGAAAGGGTTAATATAATCTTTTAAGATATTTTTAAGCTTAATAAATACGCATGTGTGCTATTTGCTTTTGCATAAATAAGTACATAAAACCGAAAACAACTCAGTTATATAGTCATTTTCATTGCACCATATGACAGAAGTCACCAGGTGGTGCTATTACATACAGCTTACTAGATATTTTTCCTAGCACATAAAGCATACTTTGGTGTCATGGGAAAAAGCTGTGACGACATTCATTCTTTTGTAGGTTCTTTGTGAAGATTAGGCAAGCAGTAGGTGCATTTACTGTCCACACTAATCTCTTCAGGTTCCTGGAGAATATCCACTGCCTGGGAGCAAGGCATCAGCAGCACTGAGCTATGACTCCCAAGAGAAGATGCCAACAGAACACCGTCCTGCACACATTTCTGTTCCTGGAGTGATGTGTGCATATCAATTAGCAAATTACAGTCAGGATGTAACCCAAGTCTGGTATTTCTATTCCCGCAGGACGCAGACATGTAAGATCCTGCTGCTATGAGCCAGATATGTGCTAACGTACTGAAGCACAGAGATCTGCCAGCCTGCTTACGCCACTTCCAAAAGGAACACAGAGTTGCGTGTTAACATTTTTATTGTGTGGATAGAGTTAACTTAATTCTTTATCAACTTTAAAAACACTCTTCTAGAAGACGTTTCAGACTCGAAAGATAGAATCTTCCAGAGACTTCAAAGCATTATTTTAAATGCATGCATCCTCTGTTTCATACGAAGCGAAGGGACAAATTACAACTTTGCATACCACTGTTCTAATAAATAGATTAACAGCCATGTTGGACAATATGGAGTTTCTTCCTTATGTGTTCTCTAAAACTAACAAGAGCTGGCAGAGATCAACAGCTACTTTACCCCTCCACTCTGCCTAGCACAAAGAGCCATGTCAAGAATATCTCTGGATAGGTGTGCCTCGGAGGAGAGACCACCGGACCATATGAATTCGTGTTAAGTAGAAGAGCCCTGGGACAAAAGCAACTCTTCTGTAAAAGCTTTATATTTAGCAAATTTATTTATGGGTGAATGACATTTCAGGGTACTGTGGAAAATATAATCTTCCACAGCTGGAAGGTCTTTAGTACAAGAATGAGCTGAAGACCAAACAGCAAGTGCTTCTTGGGGAGACTGAGGCTGAAGAGACATGCATGACTCTGGCTGCTGCTGAGCCTAGCGAAGGGGTCACCACAGCCAGCTGCTCCTTAGGCTACAGCCCAGCCCCTCCTCGCAGGAGGACAGCACCTGGGATACAAGAGCATGTACAACTGCCCAGTCATAACGATCCGTACCACTGCCAAGTGCTTTGCAGAGTAGCTTTTTCTAACCTGCATCAATTTGACTGAATCTAGCAGCGCTACCTAGAAAAGCCTTGGCCAATAAACCAGAGTAATGAGACAAGCCTGACCGAAGCCAATGAATGCAGGTATCATCTGGTTTTGAAACAGTGATCTTTGGGGGATAAACACCCTTTTCACTATTTCAGAATCCTCTTCTGCTGTTTTCCAGATCTTTCTGAATATCTTTCCAAAAGCATAAGAAAAAAAGCAATGTAGAAAAGAAAACCTGAATTTTGTTTTTTACCTTTTTGACTACGCTGAGTTTATCCGGTGCATGATCAAAAAGCGTGTCAAAGGCATCACGTTCTGGTTTTAAGGGGGGAAGGAAAAAAAAAAA
>VZTL01059167.1:66898-84001 GCA_013400535.1 Scopus umbretta
AAAAAAAAAATCAATACACCTCCAACATCCAAGTATGGGAAGCAGCTTATGTCTCCCAAGCTTAAAGGTCTTTCTCAGAAAGCCACGTAACAGAGACTTGAGCTAAAAGTTATCACCCTACTTTGATGTCTAACTAAATGCCAGAATGAACTCCCCTGGGAATTTCAGAGGTAACTGAAAATAAACACATCATTCACTGATTTCTCTTTTCTGCCATTCATAATTGGTACACAAAATATGCAGCTGGAAGAAATGTTAAAATAAAACACAAATATTGACTATGCCCTAACTTAAACAATGAGCCACTGAAACATCACCTGGTTTTGGTGTGCTACTGCTACAGTGATAGCTATGGTTGCATCCACCGCTCAGTGTCAAAATCAGGTATTCATTTGGTTAATTTAAAATCATTGGTAGTACCCCTGACTTCATTAAAGCTTAAAACTGAACACGAGTGAAAGCTGATTCAGCAGTGTATGAAGAGCAAAGATGACAAACAGTATGAGGATGTAAATTATGTTTAGACCTTCGAAGCATTGTATAACAATATCTAATCCAATCTAAAATCTACTAAATTTACTATATTAGTGCAACATTTCACATTTTGGCAGCTTTGGGCTGATTGAAATTTTCCAAACACTGAGTTTTTTGGATGACAACTGTCATCATTAGGTAAAACAAATTAGATGTCTAACCAATTGCAGTTGCATTGAACACAAAAAAAAAAAAAAAAGGCATAAAAAATCCTGGAAAAGTGTGTGGTTTTAAAGCTGTTAAAATCTGAAGATACATTATTAGCCCCTATAGCCCCCTGACATTATTTCTATTCCGAGTACCCTACTGATTATTAATATAGATACCCTGCAAGAGGGAAAATGGTAGTGTTCACGTATTGTAATTGGGGAATAGAGAAACTAAAGGACTTGTTCTTCATCATACCCAGGAGCCCTTTACAGGAGCCCACACGTCTTCAGTGAGAAGTGGTGACTTATTGCCACTAACAAAACTAAATGCAGAAAGAGAAGTCTCTCGGCAGCAACATGAAAAAAATGGCATTTGTTTAGAAGACCAGATCTACAGTTGGTAAGGTCTAAACTCTAAAATCTAGTGAACATGGAAGAGATAGGATACTCCATGCAAAGGTATTAGAGAGTTCACTGGTTGCTGAAAGTGGACAGATAAACAGAGCTTTCTCAGACCTCGTACTATATACTTTTGCCTCAGTAATTTTCATGTATTCATTTATTTATAAATTAAATGGTCACATTATAAAGAAGGGGTAACTCTTCTTGCTGGGAGTTGCAAAGATTTTTACTTGAAAGCCACGATCAACAGTAGTAGGAAATATTGCCCTGTGCAGCATTTTCGCTATTCATTACTTACAAATGAAAACAAATCAACAGAGACCAGTGTAAAGAGCAGAAGCAGTATACTGGATGATCTGGTTCTACCCATTATGTTCCACATCTGTGTGGAGTAACAAAACCTGCCCCCACAATACATTCTAACCCCGCAGAATTGCTCAATCCATTGTCTTGATCTACTGAAGGAAAACAGACAAGATTTCTGTGCCTGACATAAATTAAAAAAAATTTCAGTGTCAACTTTGTTACTTACCAAATCTTCCCATCATCATCCTGCAAGTCAAAGCATTCAAAAATACTGGGTTAGTTCATGAATAAGCACTTTGAAAAGAGAAGACCATGAGCTTAAGGGGCCTTTTCCTGCAAGATGCCGAGGGCTAACCACTCCTACCAAGTCAGGAGGCTGAGCATGTCACAGACCAGACCCAACGTGCTGCAGGAATGTCCCCAGCAGACCACCAGTGATGTCAGGGAGATACATTTGAAATGAATGGAAATGCGTAATTATGTTTTACACATAATTATGATTTCTTATGCATAACTATTTTTATGCTGAAGAGTGAATGAACACAAATGTACTTCCGTGTACAGCTTCCACAAATACAGTCATCAAATGCTACACCACACAGCTCAGAAGGAGCAAGGCTATCTATCTCACTTTAATCTGTTTTCTCTGAAGAAAGAAAACATAACATCATATCTGGATAGTATGCAAATAAAACTGCCACAGATGAATTATATACATAGCCAGTGACATCACCAGGCATATGCAGATGTTTATCAGCTGAGAATCAGGCCCTGATTTGCACAGAGGAATTTGAAAGTATTCCATGAATGCTGGATTCTGCTGATCATTGCATTTTCTGTAGCTACACTTATATCTGGGTATGCAACACATTAAACAGTAAACCTCTTAATACTGTATAATATTAAATAAAATACATACATAAACACACATGCAAATCTGTAAACATCTTTCTTGCTAAAAAATGCCTAAACCCCACTCCATAGATTACATCTTACGAACCACATCTGAAGGAGAGGACAAGCTAACTACACTGTTCAAGAGTGTAGGAGTGAGGGGAGGAATTTTGGCCCACAAACCTGAGGCCGAGCTCTGATCCTGCAAAAAACACTATGAGATCTTTAATGTCCACACGGAGACGTTATGATCTCATTTTTGAGCATTTCCATCTGAAGGATCTTCCCCACTGAGCTAGCCACATGGTACTTCATTTATCTTCAAAGTCATGGAAAGCTGAGCCAACTCTACAGGGAGCCAATACACTGATAAACTGAAGGAGGGCTCATGTAAGCCCCTCTTAGAAGAGTTGCCTTCAGGCCACGTGAAGGAAAAACTCAGCTTTTATTTGCAGCCAGAGCACACGTCTAGCCTTCTCCTTACAAAAAGGACTGTAAAAACATGAAGCAAAGTAATCCGTTGCAAAAACTGGAGAGGGAAGAAGTTTATTTATTTAATTTATCTTTGCTGAGCTCTAGTCCTGAGGTACTACTGAAAACAGAGATCATCTCTCTTTACAATTTTAACAGGGTATCACTTCAGTTTTGAGAGGTATTTCAAAGAATTGCCTTTTGTCAAACTAATTCTTCCCCAAAATATCTACACTGGCCCTTCACTTGAGAGAGGTAACAGCACTGGGCAGAAATTAGTCATATATGGCTACCTCAAGAAAGCGGGGTGGGGGGTGGGGAGTGGGGAAAGGCCCACAAAGGTCACTTTCAATAAACTGTTCAATTAAAAAGCTTCCGTAACACAAGAACGTCAAGAAGACACTTTTCTCTTTTGTAACATATTTCCAGAGACCAAGTTATTTCTATATAGATAAAAAAGCACCACATTAAAGCATTTTGTTAATTTAGAAGGGGCAGGGGGAAGATTAAGCCTCTCTTTTGTCTTTGTAAATGGTCTCACATCATGCACCACACACTCCAAATCTAAAGTGTTTTGTGCTTACTCTGTTGTAGTTGTCAGCTCCTCTGTAACATGAGTGGTCTGAAGGAGGCCTTCGCGTTTCTGGAAAGGAAGATGGAGTTAGAAACTGAGATGGCATTAGTAAAGGAGAAGCTCGTTAGGGGCTCTGCAGCATTCAGCATCTTTCAGAATCCTGGAGGAGAAAACTGGATAAAGCGTGCTCGCCAAGTTTTGTAGAGGTAGAGGTAAAACAGCTGACACGGAGGGCTCGCTCCCAGAACAGTGGCATTTATGAGGCTGACAGCCAAATGGATGTTTGGGAAATGTGTATATATATATATATATATATTTGCAGCCAACAAACTTGCTAACAATTGTCCTCCTGAGACCAGAGTCAACATCATGCCTGGAACACTATTTAGAGAGAGTTTGTCAGCCCCGTCTTATATTCCCCAAGGGCACTCATTCATGTCACAGTGTCAACCAACAATCTGACACAATTGGCAGCCTGGCTCTCCAGAGAGTTCTGGGGCTGAAATAACACAGACAGCTGCCCCCAGGCCAGGGCACACTGGAGCCACAGTTACTGAGGCCACCAGCCACACACCCATCAGGAACACAGCCACCAAGGAAATGCAGGGATAATAAAAAGCCCAACTAGTGATTTCACAACAAATGGTATTTCCCTGGTACCAGCTTTTCCTCTCCTTGGGGTAATTTTCTGCATAAGGAGTTAGCATGCGGTGAGAATCAGTTTCAAAAAGAGCTTTGTAACAGCCTCTTCGGCTCTGTTAAGGCACAGCCCTGTGACACATGTGGGATCAAATGTTTCTGAGCCTCTCCAAGTTTTGGAGATAGGGCACCTGCCTCTTGGAGGCTGGAAGTGCTTTTACCCAAGCCAAAAACTTTCTTAACATCTCTATGGGTCCCTTCCAAAACTATGGGATACAGCCTTATGCCTGAACAAAGGGATTTCTTTCCTCCCTTCTCCACGCTTAAAAAAGCTGACACAAAGAGCTCAAATCTCAGCAGCCATCCAGGAACCTAGTCTATCAGAATGACTTATGGCAAGGTTAATAAAGCTGCTAGCTCATGTAAGCAGGGAAACTACCCCCTCAGCCACAAGCTCCATACACATATGCCATCTCAATCATTTTCACCAGCTAAACCCCCAAGAAGAACTTATTAGGGAGAAGAGCTTTGAAGAGAAACACGTCCTTGCCCAGAAGCAATCTAAGAAATAAAAATTGAAATCTAAATAGCAGTAGAACTCCTGCCCTTCCACTCCCTACTCAACAAATGAAGACAGTGTTGCTTTCTCAAGCCACCACCCAGGGAGCCTGGCTGAAAGCATGGTGGTCATGGTCTCCCATCGCTGTGCTGTTACAGCTCTGTGCCTGAGCTGGGCCCTGTGCTGGATGCCACCAGCTGGCCATGTCTTTGCAGCCCTTCACTTCCCTATCATGCATACATCTCGCCCTGCTCCCCCAAGGGAGCCATAGGAACAGTGCCAGAAGGTTTGGTGAAACAAGCCAGGATGACAGCATGGATGGAAAAATGAGGAAGCATCTGACAGGGCAATGTTTTCTTGCACACAAAACAATGTTGTCTTTATTCCATCCCACCACATCTCTGCTTTATTAGCACAGGTTTCTGGGCCTTCCAGGCAGCATGTATCCCAGAGAGAAGATGCTGCAAACTGTGAACAAAAACTCAGTAAGTGGTGACTAGAGAATAATGCCTCCAAATGCCTGGTAAGAAAGAGGAATGGATGCCAACACTGACTCCCCAATAGGTGGAAACGGCAGCATTTCTGCGTAGCCCCCTCCGAGGCAGCTGAGCATGCTGCTCACACAGCAAGCCTGGGTCTCTTGGCCTTGCAATCCAAAAGCAAATGTCACTTCTTTGATAAAACTTTGATTCCTTGCACCACTGCCACCAGACAAATTTATTCTTCATCCTGCCTTGCCTCTGACCTTTCAGTCTGCAACTCCGACTACAAGGGAATTACTGTAAAAATACCTCAGATCTCCCAGCAGCACCAAGGTGGCACATGCTGCACTTTTAAAAATGAGGATGAGGAAAGCTAAGTGCAAAAGATGGCAATTCCTGAGCCTTGTAAAAATAACCAACACAGTGAGCCTTAAGAACAATTTTTACTCCTGTTTCTGAGAACATTTTCGTTTTCCTGAATTAGGGTATTTATTCATCATGCAAGTTTATGTTTCAAATATCAGGCAGTAGAGTCATCTGGAAGTAAAATTTCAGGATTTTCAGTTCTCACTGGAAGCATGCACTGAAACCACAAAGTTTCTCTCCTCCCTTCCCTCACTGAGGAGGGCTGGAATGACAGGCACATGCTGAGTGACACCAGTATTAAAACATGTCTCATCTTAGACTCTTAACTCAGCACTTGGAGTAGCTATCAACAGGATCTTAACTAAAAGACCCACCTAAACCCTTGCTCTGCTAGGACATGCGTAAGTTGGACATACATTACCATGGTTACAAAATTTTCTATTTCGCACAAAAACCACCAAGAAAACCAATTCTGAAGGTTGATTTCAAAAAGGTTTAAAAGTAACTAGGTTTCAGGAATTCTACTCTTGAGAGGGGCTACATCATGGTGCCCATTATAAAAAAATATAAACAAAAGTGGTTTTCTGCTGCGTTAATCTTGTAGTTGTTCTAGGTAATATTGACAGACAGATAGATAGGTAAAGGTTCTTCCTGCCAAGGAAGGTAAAGCAGAAAGTCATTTCCAAAACACTTGTGGGTTTCTGAGCAAACTATACAGCGCAGGACCAAAAAAGGATAGCGTATTGTTTGACAGATACAGATACAGATCCAGCTGCAGACCTTTCTCAGACTCTAAATTAACTATTTTTAATTAAAAAAAAAACCCAGCACTTTACGAATGTCTCAGTCTGTCACCTGAAGATGCTAAAGCAAGGGAAGAATTGAAGTGAAGAGGAGAATCACCACCAGTCTGTGGAGATCTTGATAAGTACTTTCCATATAGCACAGTGCTGTCATAACATTATCTCATTTTATGGAGCAGGACACTAAAAATTACAGAAGTAAAAGCCGACAACACTCACACAAGCTAGTAAGGTATTCTGCATTGCTCTGGGATGGGTTATGGAAACGCACACAACTTGGCTAAGCAGTAACTTAACCAGTATGACTCTTATTTTCATCGTGTAAGCACAGCCCTTCTGGGCAAGAAGCACCTCATGCATGTCCACAGTGTGAGGACGGCTCAACAAAGTTGATAATGATAATCCTAAGTGCCAAAGTCACCTGTGAAAGTGAGACTTAACTAGTTTTGAAAATTTCAGTGTGAGTGTGTTCTTGCACAATACTCCCACAACATCTTGCAAGGTTTTCTTGTTACAGGGTCAATTCTACAAAGCTTACAAAGAAGTCACTTAAACTGTTGATTAATCCTCTTAAACGCATATTCAAGCAAGAAGAGGCATTTAAACTAAAATGACTCAGAGCAGACACCTTATGGTTTTCTTACTTGGATTAGGAACAGTAGTAACCTCATTACTATTCTTCCATTTGTCATTAGTATAACAAAGGCTAAATAAAATCCATTTAAAGAGATCTGTGTTACTGAACCAGCATGTATTTTTAGACTAGATTATGAATGCTGAACTGCAAAAATTCAATTTACCACACTATAAGGCAAAAGTTATTGTTCCAGAAGAAACATGCTTCAGTTCATCCTGTGCCTTGCTTTCCATTTAAATCAACAAAGCTGAAGAGTAACAAGCTTTTCCTATCTAGCAGGATAGAGGGGCTGAAAAGAGTGTCCTCTTGCACGGGGCCATCTGAGGTAGGCTCATAGCCAGCAGTTGCCATAACCACCTCCAGGACTCCAGGCTCTAGGTCCAAGAGCAAGATGTTACAGCTTCTTGACCTTAAATTAACTCTCATTCTACCGTTGCTCTGACACCTTCAAGCACTCCCTTGGGGACATAGGAGTTGCTCTTTCTCTCTTTCCCTATGTTGTGGTTTAACCCCAGNAGTTTCTGTCAGCCTGTCTTCACCTCAGCCTTGTGTAGTCTCAAGATGCAGGGATCTGGTGAACCAGATGCTCTCAGTAGATATCTTCTCTATATCCCTCTAACAGGAAAAGACGTGAAAACACCTTCTCCACAGTCTTCCCTCTGCTACAGAGGTGGAGGGGTCCTGAAGCTTGAACTAAGGACAAGGAAAGGGAGGCTTTACCTAAGGGCGTTTTTTGTGACTTACCAGTTATAGAAGATACTTCACTGTACTGGGCAGAAGGAGGTTTCTAGCATCAGGGTGTCAGAGGACTGTTGACCACCTTATATTTACATTTTCCTCCTTACCTTTCCAAGACAGGCAAAAGAAATTTAAAAAGAAATTCTCCTAGTTACATCCATGTTACTTTATACCTAACTCACGGCTTTTAAAACAAAAGAACTACAGCAGCCTGAAAGCAGTTCAAAATCACCTCTTAAAAATAATACATACATTTATTGTGAGCCAGGGAGTGTCCATCAATTACTCATTTACATCGCACCCTGTACCTCTAAAGCATTCAGGCACACAGCCTGGAAAATGCCATTATTTAAATGTAAAGCAAAGCGAGGCTTGCCTAATCAACCACCACGCAATCGCATCTTGTAAGGGGATCCACAATTGCAAAACAGAGTCCCAGATCACTTTATCTTCTTTATTCTTGAAAGGAAACCTACTACGGCCTGACAGCTCTAACAGTAAATGGCACGTACAGAAAGCACTTCCATAGCCTGCTGCCAGCGGCTGAGCCTGCCTTGCAACAACAGTGCTGACCACCACAGCAAACAGTCACAGCATGATCAGAGTGCCAGCTGGAACAGCTCTGCCTAGTGTTTCAACAGCTGTTGAGAAAAGCTGGGTTTGCGTGCTACAGACTGTACTGTCACAGGAGTTTCAGTTGGGATAGAAGGTGAGATGAAAAGCAAGAGCGCGTATGTTCCAATAGTAGAGGCTTTGTAGAGCAAAAGGAAATGGTCAACACCAAGCAGAGAAGGGAACAACTAGAGCAATTATCTAGGGCAGAAGGGAAGAAGTCAGGGTTCCTCAGGTCAGATCTCCTCTCCAAATCTAAGGAAAGCTAACAAAAACACAAGGCTGTGAAAGAAATTATGAAAGTCTATTAGCATGCCAAGGAAAACAACATGTCTAAGTCTGCATAACAAGTCACTGGGAAAAAACAACATCAGTAACAGGCTTCCCAGACTATGGAGATTCTACGTGCTGAAACTCCTTTCTGTGCTGTTTGTGTTTCAATGGCTTCTCTACAAGAAATGCATGGCAAAAACCATTTACTAAAGTGCCAGAAATTACAGACACAACTCTCGCTTATACAAAATCCTGTCACATGTATTTAGCTCGATATTGCAGTAGCAAATGGTGGTCCCAAGCATATTAAAGATATGATGTTCTCAGGATCACATTTAAGCACACTAAAAATGCATTCCCAGGACTAGGACTCACTAAGCAACTGGGACAAGAATTTTTCTAAAAGACAAGAGATCAGGGGACAATGGACAGGAGCAGCCCAGTACTGCAAAATCAGAGTGATAAACAATGACTGTGCTGCTCAATTTCTCTTACAATTTCATACTCACCCGTACAACTACCACTTGCACAGATACATGTTCAGGCAGTCGAATGGGAGCCCGGAAATGCATTGCCAAAGCTACCAGAAGGTGAAGAATGGAAATCAGATTCTTGCCATGGATTGCTGCAGGGAACAAGGAAAATGAAGCAATTAAAAGAATACTGAGGCCTTATTTTAAACAAACAGCTCTCGGGAAAAGGCAGGAAAAAGACAATGAAAAATGCCTTTGGTGAACACAGACTTTTTTCATTTTATCCTTCTTCCTCTTTTTCCTAAATCAACACGGCCCAAAATGTAATTTTACAGGCAGAAAAACCTAGATTCAACCCTCCCTTTATGTTATATGCCTAACTTAGGAGTCCAAACACTTCAGCTCCCTCTCTAGTCAATGAAGACAGACTCAATTACTTGCCTTCCACTGTATTGGAGAATACTGGAGAATTCTGCTTCTAGCAGACTTTCAAAGTGTTAACATAAGCTTTCCTAGCTGTAAGAAATGAACCCCATCCACTACGTAGGTGAAGGGACTTCTCAAATTCCATTCCCACTTTCAAATTTAACAGGCCGTGCTTGAAGAGAGGGCACTTTCTGCTTAGCCAGTCAGAAGCTGCAAGCAGGATGCAGGATCCTTTTACCCTCAATGTGGTGGCCTGAAGGATTAGACCACCCTCTAGTACTTCAATGACTAACACATTTCTCATATCTGTAGAGATTCAAATTCAGGAAGCAAACAAAAAACTTTCTAAGGAAAGTATAAAGGAACAAATTACTTCAATTATCCCATAGCCATTTACATCTGTCCTTAAACAAAAACCACAGAAGAAGGTACCAGTTACAATCCATACATGTATGTGGTAACACCCTCTATACAAATAAATAAATAATTTTTAAAACC
Source organism: Scopus umbretta (assembly GCA_013400535.1). Lineage (NCBI taxonomy): Eukaryota > Metazoa > Chordata > Aves > Pelecaniformes > Scopidae > Scopus > Scopus umbretta. The sequence continues at coordinate 76,735 of VZTL01059167.1, forward strand.
ACACTGCATCACAGAGAATATGATCAACCTATTGATTATCATACCCTCCTTGCCTGTGAAGCTAAGATAGAAAGCATAACAGAATCCTTACAGTCAACATTCCACTTGATTGTCCAGCCATGGGGTCGGAGTAAATCATGGACAGCTTCCAGGACCGTCTGTAACTTTTGTTTCTGACCAATTTCAGATTGCGTCACTTCTGCCACGTTCAGTTTACGGTCAGCCAATTTTTCTGTATTTGAAAAAAAGAACAACAACAAGAACACGCAAAATCAGATTAAACAAGGGCCAGGGTGGGAATAATGAGCACACAGCACTGGGCAGAGCTGGACTCTGCTAGAAATTTTCCAGGAGAATCATCTCCCTCAGAAAGCAAAATAGCCGAAAGCAAACCTTTCATCAAAGTGTGTCAATTCCAATAAAACCTGTGATAGAAAACTGGTAAGGTCTGGCAGAACATGCTCATCAATCAGGTGTCAAAATATGTAACAACTTTCAGATAGGCACCAAGTTAGTAATAATATTTATTGTACCTCCTGTTTTCTTTCACTGCTGAAAAGCATTTGGCACAACACAGCCTTCACTACACAAGGAATCTGCACAGGTTTAATGGACTTTTCTAATAACAAATTAGTTTAGGACAAAATGAGGGAAATATGGTGTGAACATTTACTTCAGCTTGATAAGCTTTATTTCAGGTTAGCTGAAGGTATGAAGTTAAGCTAAAGCAAAGTTTGCCTCCTCAAACCATCAAGAGTCATAGACTCGTATGACCCACAGATTTGTACTGGCTTAGTGGAACTCATTTAAAGAGAGAAGTAAGTTGGTACAATCTTGTCATGTTGTTATGACATTGTCACATCATGTTGATTACTTCCAAAAATGAACTAATGCAGGAAGTTTTGTAAAATGCCATTACTAAGATTTGAACTCTGTTTCTGCAATATAATTATTTGTTGCCAAAGTCTTAGACAATTCATTCTTCTCTTCCTCTGCATTGGGGCCCTTCCTAAAGACACAGGAGCTGAATTTCTCTAAAAAAGAAAAAGAAAAAAAAAACAAAACCAAACAAGAGAGCTGCGGAAGGTGCAGTAGAGTCCTCCAGCCAACAGGAATAGGAACAGAGGATCTCTTTTCTCCCTCCACCATGAGGAAAAAAATAGTCAAACTCACTCTGCTGATGGACTAGGAGGTCAGGACTGGTTGAACATATTTCAATTATATACTAATATTCCAGTCTTTAAAACAAAAAAACATACTTCACCAAAACTGTTTTCACAAAATGGGATGGGCTTCAACTCTAAGATTCTTTCAGAAACATTTCAGTTGTCAAAACCTGTTATTCTGATAATGGAAATATTTCTGCTCTGAAGTTCAAGAGTATGTTTCTTCTGGGCATTTTACCTAGCTGAAAATATATTTGTATATTTTTTAAAAGGTGACAGAAATACACAAGTATTTTAATAACCCAAGCAGAATAGACTTGCAGGTTATCAACTCACAAATACTTTGAACACTGAAACTGTTTCTATCAATCTACAGTAGGAAATTTTTATCAATATCTGAACAACATAAATGGGAAAAAATGTTCTTTAGCCAAGATGGCTCCGAGTCTTTTTTAAATTTACTACCAAAACATGCAAATATTATTTTAAATTATTTTAGATGTTTTTGAAAAAAATTGTACTACAAGATTCACTTTTTGGTCACGTGTTATGGCTCCTGTCTATTCTCAGCCGAGGTTAGCTGCCAGTCAGCAAGCAGAAGTTCACTTCCTTTCACCCTGACAGCATGTGTACCAAGCCACTCCAGCCCCTCTGAGTGGCACTACTTGTACCTTGATAAAATTAACTAAACAAGGAGCTCCACCTCAATCAGTCAGACAGCCATTTGCTAACCTCTTACTCCAAACTGCTTCAGAATAAGCCCACTGACAAGCTGTTGTCTTCTTTTTTTGTGTCTGCCTATCAAGACAGATCTTCTTGAAACATTTCTCACACACAAGGAATGGTAACTACTACTTGACGTTTAATGACCCTACTTTGTTAGCCTTTCCTGGAAGCACCAGAAAAGAAGACCTGCACAACAGAGGGCTGACAATTCTGAGGCCTCGAGCATCAGGAGCACCACCACAAGCATGCCGTGCTTTGCTTCTTGCATCAATGAGACAGCATGAAGATGGGTAGATTCAGTAATGTCAGTCTTGCTGAAGTAACCAAGACACCAGTGAAGAACAACACAGGACTGGGGCTGAGTTGTGATAGCTTCAGGTCAGGGGATAAGGTTTTGCTCCCCATCAGAGGCCCAACAGGAAGAAAATGAGGAAAAAACAGTCCAGTTGAAGTTTCAGGCTGCAAGATGTACCTGCCCACCTTTCCTCCTGTAAGATACGCTAAGTCCAGCTGAACTATGTATGTATATATGTATGTACAACTGAACATTTTCTGAATGTCTGCAGGTCTGAGGATGGCCTCCACAGGGAGCGTAAGAAAGCAGCGATACCTACGACAAATGGCTACAGTGAAATGCTCTACCACCTGCTGAAACAGCAGTGTCTATATGTTAAGTACAACTCTATTCACACAAATACTCCCCAGCTAAAATTAACTCTACACCCCTGCTCCCCACCATGCCTGGAGGGTCCCAGCTGCAATCTAACCAAGCAGCATTAGAGGTACTCTTGTTTATTCCTCAAGTTTTTTTGAGGACTTTTAATTGCACACAAAGTAAACTGTTGCTAACCAATTTTAAAAGCTCACGAATGTTCACCAAAACACTGCAGACCTGTTATTTAAGGGGCATATGCAAAAAATTCAGTACGCGGCAACCGTTAGCACCAGGGGAATTAGCACCATTAGGTCCTCTTGCCACCTCTGATATGTACATCCCACAATCCAGCCCACTCTTCAAAACATGTCATAAGTTAACTGAGAGAAGTCTGACTATCTGTCTCCAAGAAACAGTGTGGATTTACAATGGCACTTGAAGCTTCAAGTCTCTTTGTTTGCTAAAAGCACCCCCATAAATCACTGCATCACCATAAGGTTTTCTCCACTGTGCTTCTTGTGTGAACACACACATTTCCAAAGATGTAAGGGGGTTGCAAAATCACAATTGCTTAACTGGCTGTACCCTTTCATGAATCATTTGCACATAACTCCACATTGTAAGAATGTGCCCGCTGCCACGCATTCTCTTTTCCTCATTTTTTCCCCCTAAAAGTAGTTCTATCAGGACCTCAAAAAAGCGCTTAGCCCAAACGCTTTCCAAAGCAAACTACACAGACAAAATTTTGGACCATGTGCGTGGCTTCTGCTTGGTCTCCCACTGTAAACACAAATCTCCTCCCCTTTTTTCTGCCACATATTTCAGCTGTCTGGACTATACTTAGTCCATGAAACAGATAGCTAGGAATCAACTGGATTTCCTCCCCTTCCAGCAGACAGCCCGAGAAGAACAGATGGAGAAGCTGACACTGTAGCTATCAGCGAAACAAACTGTATCCCTGGTGAGATGGTGAATTACTGCACAGACCTGCTGCTGTCTGCAGCTTTGGAAGGGATTAACTTTGGGCCCCTTCCAGTCTTTGGGGCTGCCTTCTCTTGTGTGAACTCACCTAGCAGCTTTTGCAGCACCTGCCCATCATAAAGGTCCTCTTCAAGCTGTTTGACAATGATTCTCTCCTCCACCAGCACATCATTAATCCAGTCAATTAGAACCTGGAAGTACAGAAAAAGGAGGCAAGTGTCTAAAAACCACTGAAATATGTTCCTTCCATTCAAGGCAGTAGTCCGGAATATAACACAGAGCAAGAGTAACCATATTTATGTATTTCCAAGTTACACAGAAATGACAGACAAAGAGATGTTTTTGCTTTATTGTTTTTAATTCAGGTCTTACAGCATGGCAATTTTAGGGTCCTCTATTTTTCCTCCATAAAATTTCTCCTTACTGCACCAATTCCAAAGCAAGTAGCAACTAGCAGCTCTGCAACAATAACCCTTGCCAGTGTCTATGTTCTCCAGGTCCCAAAACTCACATCTTACCTGTTTTATCCGAGCAGCAGACCTGCCAATAGATGACATTAGTCCCAACACTCCCACCGTGATCTCTATCCTGAATAGATGCGAGTGGTGTGCCAGAAGTAAGAGCTTCAGAAGGGAAAGAGTGAACTCTCCTACTAAGAGGAGCTAAACAGACCCACTAGCTAGATCCCTGCCATTAGCAAGAGGACAAGGCATTTTATCTTAAGCTATTGCAAAATACAGAATTAAGTTTTGGTCAATGGAATTAAAATTTTGGTCAAATGGACTTGATAATCATTCTACAACATACATAATAGTCCCCATAAGCTGACTACGGTAACTAGAAAAAAAAAAAAATCATTCAATCACCTGCAAAACAGGAATTAACATAAAGAACCTTTAAAAAGAAACGGAACTGACTTTAAGTTTTCCAGGTGCCAAAGATAATAATTTCCGAACAGTTACAGGAAAAACAGCCTTGACTGTTTGAAGTTGGCAATAGTGCTTTCCTTCAATTTATTATTTGGAAAATGAAATTACTTTTGCAAAAATAATGGAGTTCTGTGGGAAGAGGTGCAATGCTAAATCCTATTAAATCCTTGATTCTGTAAGAGAAGAAGAGTATTGCCATAGACATGCAAAATCCATTAACTAGAGCCACCTAAAGCAATGAGCCTCATTTAAAAATTCTGCAGTTTTTCATTTCCTTCATATAAAGTTATGGCTTCTTTAAATTCACTTTCTGATTCAATCCCATGCTTCTGCCTCTTCTCGGCAGTCATGACGGCCAAGAAATTTTGGGGGTTTTTATATACAAGAGATTGTGAAACAAAAGCAAATAAACAAAATATAGTCAAGCTTGCACTGGAAAACACCCACCTTGGCAATCTTAGGAAGCACGAGCATTTGAGTACGTTGGTCACAAGGACGTTTAAGTAATTCAGCCCGGCTACTGAGGTTCACTGAATCTACCAACCTCAAGTAAGTTTTGCTAAGCTTAGTGTCCACAAAGAAGTTTACAATCCAAACATGAAATACTAGTGCTTCATGCTTTATCTTTAGTACTACCAAAGCATTCTGAAAATGTGCAGGGCTGAAACTCATCTCTAAAACTAGTATAAGTGGCAAATTTTAGCTGGGTGATATGGCAGCCAGTTAATTCATGGAAAGCAAGGATCAGCATCAATGCTCATGTATGTAAATCACTTTTACGCGCTAATCTGCCCAGAGGGATGAAAAACCTCAATTTAAAAAAAAAAACCAAAAACAAAACCAAAAAAACCCCAAACTTCTCTAAAGAGCTTTCTTCCAAAATAAAGCTTTTCTGATAAGTTATTCACTAATCAATATCAGCAACTTGTATCAAAAGTGGTCTTCTCTAGAGCAGGTAAAGGAAAAGCGGAGGTAACGTTTGAAGACAGATGTGGGTATACAAGGATGTGCTCTGCAGCAGTATGATTGCTCCACTGCTCCCCTGTGACCTTGCAGGAACCTCATCTATCATTTGGGCCATTCCCTCTATTAGTCGGCCACCGCTGTACAGTTACAGCTACCACCACTGTTCCAACACATGCTGCCAAGTCGTTCCACACTCTCACATCCACCAAATACCACTCGTTGGGCAGCAGGACCATACAGTTTCTCCCTCCTTCCCCTGCCTCATGCTCCCCTCCTGCAACACCTTCATGGCCTGCACTGCCAATGAATTGACCACTGCACTTCTGCTTGAGCAGCCCAGCCTGCTGGCCCACCAGCTAGCCCTGGCACTTGGGGTCCTGGATTAAAAGGGGTATTGCAGCACTGTGCCCTGGCAGGTACAGTCATCCTCTCACTTTGGCTGTGGTCACAGGAGCAATGCTGGGAAGCCTGTCTCCTGACACATGCTCTGACAGGCCCTGGAAACCATCTTGCTTCTATGTCACACAGCCTGATACATACTTCACATATGGGTAGAGAAAAAAATGTTACGGCTTCCTCAGTTTCACTTTCTAGCAGTTCTCAGGATGCCTCTTCAGCAGCCTCTGGATCAAGTAAACTCTCCCTACCCAGTTCTCTTCCTCTAGATTTAAAGCTAGGGTTTTCAAAAAATCATAACATGTCAGCTATCATCTCGCATATGGCATCAAACCTTTGGATTCCCCTTGAAAACCCCAACCAAAATTAGCTCATCAGAGATTATAGCCAGCAAAAGTTAAATGCAAGAAGTTAATGCAAACAGTTAGCAGAGCTCTGCTCCACAGGTGGGGAACCATGGCCACATTTGGAGAGAAAAGTCCAAACAGCTATTCTTATCTCTTCCAATCTTTTTCAGGGGATGGAAGGATATATACGGTAAAGGGCTGCAGAGAGACATTAGACAAATTGGCAACGGATTACCACAGCTGGAAGACAATGAGAAAAGGGATACCATCTTTCACCTCAAAAAATGTTCACCAGTGATATAGAAAAGAGAGTCCCAAATAACAAGATACCTATCCCAGATCACCTAGATAGAGATTTTCGAGGCCTGTCAAGAAGGTGACTGCCCAATTCCAAAATGATACACGTTTGATACACATAGACATCGACAGAAAAACAACTGAAGAAATCAAAGTCACAGAAGATTTAGGTCTTCCATGAGATTTACAGAGCAGACTTTCAAAAATTATCTGAAGTTCAGCAGAAATTATCATTTGATAATCAGATCCCATTATCGACCCTATCAAAAGAGGCCAGATTTCCAAAAGTCCTCAGAAGCTTTGTTAAAGGAAAACTCAGGATGCTAAACTATTTGAAACATGAATAAACATTTTGTCTGTCCTGTGCTGAATGGTATGAAGTCAGAATCTAGAAAATGCCAAGGAATTAAAAATAAAAGTTTGGAAGTACTTTCTAATGTAGGAGTCAACATCCCATTTCCAAGAGTGTACGTACACAGGAATCACAAAGTGGCTTTGGGTACAGGGTGTTAAAAAAGGGAAATACATAACTATGTGCTACTTAAATGTTTCACAGAAATTTAGCACTGAAAACTTTTGGCAAAAAAGTACATAAAAGAGATACAAATTAAACAAGGTCTAGCCATAGTTATTTTATTATTTTAATAGTTCAGCACCTGAATGAAAGAAAATATGCCAAAGGACATTCTTATTTCTTTAGTATTCAGGCTACAACTCCAGCTCTGCTAGAAAAAATGAATTTGCAATTTATATTAAAAAAAAAATAAAAAATCAAGTTTGTGTTTTTTGGTTTTGTTTTTTTTT
>VZTL01059167.1:84009-109417 GCA_013400535.1 Scopus umbretta
GTTTTGTTTTTTTTTTTTAAACAGCCCTTGAAGACTGGCAAGTGCTGTAATTAAAAAACCAACCAACCAACCCACCCCAAAAATCTGCTGTCCCACCTTTTGTGTGTCTTAATTAGGAGCCTGGAAAAATCTTTCTGCACAGAATTTTTTTTTTAACTTTTACAGGGGAAATAAAGCACCATATTGCTTTCTGAAATGACGAACACACAGAAATACTTTCTGACTCTGCTCACAGAAAGTCAGCTCTCCAGTTCTTTGTAGTTGCTCCTTCATGCAAGGACAGAAGCACAAAATATTCAGTAACTTGAATGCCTAAAAATTTAAACAGCTTGATACAGGGCACAGAGTACCTGGTGGGAAGCAGACAGAAGCTGCAGACAGAGAGCTTCTCCTGTGCATGAAAATATGCTGAACTTCAATCTGTCTGGTCTCACACTCCTCTACCCGTTCCTTCATTTCTGTGCCTGCACTTCATACACCTGCAGTTCACCTGCTGCATTAAATAACAAATGTAAGACAAATGCTGCAGGACTGAGGAAGTGTTTTATTGCAAAGCCTGCTCTCCCAGCGTCAGCCCTAGCACGACACCTCTCTTTAAACGTGATGGCTGGTGAAGCCACCACACGTAGCTAATGATCTTCAATGCACCCGAGACTCAACTTCTTGTTCAGTACTTGCAGACTCACAAAACAGCATGCAGGTACAATGGAAACGCTTGGTAGGTCACTTAACTTGTCATACCTCCATAAAAAGCTGCTTTTCTATAGACTTCCACGCTATTTGGGATTATCAGAGTGATTTTAAAACTTTACTGCAATATCCACACGTCCTCAAAAGCATGCCTGCCTTCTCATGCATGTCCATACTCATATAAAACATCTCTGAACTGTGTCAAATGCTCAGACACATGTGTTTGTAGTTGCAAAATTTCCAGCGGTGCTTTAAATTCTGACACATCCATTTATCATATCATTTTTAGGACAAATGCATATGTCTGGTTAAATGAGCCATAGCGCATTACTGAACACTGGACTGAAAATTCGCCATGAGGCAGACAGCTTAAACAAAAGAGTGCTAGAAATCTAGACGGGAAAATGAGTCTGCCAAATGAGTTTGGTTTTTTGGTTCATGCCAGATGGGTTTTTACATCAAACTTCACCAGCTTGGTGAGGTATTTTTGTTCTGCAGGCTGGCTGCTCCCGTGGCAGTGAGGCACATTGAGAGTTAATCTACGGAGTTCAAGGGTATAAGGATCCCACCGTCACCGCTATACAGTAACAAACAAAATGAAAAACAAGATAAAATACATGAACACATCTGGCACAATGGGAAAACAGGAAACCCAGTCACCAAAAACAGCAAAGAAAGAAAACCCTGACTTCAATGACCCTTTCCCCCCCAACCCCGACTTCTGGGAGAATTAGGAAGCAGAGATCAAAGGTATGAAAGCTTAACTGGCTTGAGGGTTGAGCATGAAAATTAGTATTAAAAAGTCATATTCAGGCCTGGAAACTATTGACTAAGCACAAAGCACTGACAGCCTGTAAGCAAAGAGAAGGCTTGTTTTCAAAAGAAGACCAAAGAGCATTTAGGAAGCACAATTTCATCTTGTCACAAGTGACACCTTACTAAAAGGACAGAGGCTTCATTTTGGCTTTCTCTTCACCACAGTGAATTTAAAAAAATTAGACATGGAAAAAAGCAATAGTTTCTAGGACAGTGAATGATTTACTACCAATGAAACTGTTTACTCATTTCCGGCAGTATGTAGAACAGCAGTGTTTGGATCTGGATTAAGTTTAGGTGAGGCTTTAAAGACCAAAAGTTGTTGCAGTATCAGCCAATCTTACAGAAGTCTTTGCAGGGAGGGAAAGTATCTTGCAACTGTGACTTGCTGTCTTTTGTCAAGGCAAGGTACTTTCAGACGGGACCCAATCCTTGCAAGCTGCTGTTCTAAAATTTTGGATTCAATTAGTAGAAGCTCTTCTTCATACTTTTCCTGCTGAAATAAGTGAGAAAACCCTAGGAAATCTGCCACTTACATGAAATGTTAAAATATCTTTTCAAAGTCTCTGACTCAATTCCTATGGCCCATTAACTCTAATTATGTTTAGGATGACAACCAGCAATAAAGCTTTTGAAACTTTCACCCTTCAGCCGTATCTGAACCAGAAGGGGGGGAAAAAGATTCCTTCCACTTTTACACCCAATATACAAAGAAACGACATGAACAAGGAAAGCACGCATAGACCAGCCTCTTTTTTTTTTTTTTTTCTTTTTTCAAAAAAGAGCTAGAAGAACCCCCAAACACCCTTTACAATTACTGACATGGACCCACTAATAGAACTTTATATATTAATGGAAATTGAATTTTAAACAGATTCACAATAACTTATAGACTAGAAACCGGAGTCTGAAGTATAGAAGAAGAAACAATGTATCACAGGACACCTCTGCATCCCATCACAAAACAACCCAAACTTATAATCCAAATGCTTATTCTAAGTTAGTTGTGCACTCGTCACTTGGCAAATACTGGGCAATGAGTAAGAGAAACTCACACACTTCAGATACCAGAAATTGAGTATTTTGTGAATAAATTATTTTTATACATATACATATATATAGATATATATATATAAAATGATAACTCATGTCTCTTTCCCTGACCTGAATTTTCAGCTTTAGGTCTGTTCAGCCATGTACCAAGCTGTGATTGATTACACACAAGGCAAATGNNNACACGCAAGGGAAATGAACTGAGGAAAAAAAAAAGGCTGCTGGCCACAGAGGGAACTTAGTTGAACACTTCATATTTGCAAATTGTGGCCAACTATTTTTAGAATACCATCGATGTTGATAAAAAACAATGCTTTGTGGCATAATTCTAGTTCCTGATGATTTTCATATGTGCAAGAGGACTTAAAGCAGGTATTTTACCATCCCCAAGTAAGCAGCCTTCAACAAGGGGATTCACTGTATATTTGCTTTAATAAGAGTGAGGACTGAGGCTTTTTGTTGTGTGGTTTTTTTTTGTTTCTGTTGCTCTCTCCATGTTACCACAATGCTATACAATCTGTCTCTCCAGAGTTACAATGGCTCTGTCAAAATCACTTCCAAACACTCACACAAGCTTGCACCGATCAAGCCACTATGCATATAATTCCTATGGCATGAGGCTACCAGAAATTAAAACAACATTTTGTGGAGACAAAGAGATATTAAAGCAGTGTCGGCAACAGATATCTCTGCTGCTTCTTTGGAGTGAGATCCATCTACCCAACCGCATGTGACTGACAGAACAGAAACACTCAAAATCAATGATGGCAAACCATTGGCATGTCTAACTCTGCTGTTGAAAGAGATTTGGGCTGGCACCAATGAAACTAAGTCATACTGTCAAATTTCAAAAGGCATGAGGCTCTCTTGCAGCTATTAACACATTCCTCTCTGAGAGGAAAAGAGAGAGAATCACTCTGAACTCTGAAAACCTCCATCTATTCAGCTGCTCACTCCTTGCTAGTCTGTGGAGATCTTTCATTTCAAGGTCTGTCGGGCAGGCAGTCTTTTCTGCTGGCTGCTGCTGTATAGCACTTAGCACGGCTAATTCTCATCCAGCACTGAGGCTCTTGGAAAATGTCATTAACCGAAGAACAAAAAACAAGGAATAAATTGCTTATTTTTTTGCTTTATGCAAACTCTGTGACATAAAATAGGTTTTGCCAACATAATTCAAACCTCTCCCTGCCTTACAGATTCACAACAACATAGCATTAAATATTTCTCTAGCCGAAGCTCTGTAAAAACTCTCAACTGCTGAGAGGTATGCAAATGATCAGCAATTACCTAAATTACATAATTTTCAAGTAGGCACTCTACAGGACACATCTTTCCTTTGAGGATGATCCCCAGGAAACAATCTCCAGTTACATGCTCTTCCCTGCACCACCTGCTCCACTTCAATTGGTAATACGTTACTCGCTCTTCATGCAAGTGTAAACTGGCACGGTGAACCAGACCCTGATTCTGCAATGCGCTGTCAGCACTCAGACACATTCTTGAGTGCTGCTCTAGCCCTGATTTTTATTCCTCCTGAAGGTTTTCAGGTTTTTAAACTGGAAAATACAACCTTGCTAGACTATGACACCCAGGGAAGACTCACCAATTCACATTAAATTCAATACAAAAATTCCCAACGTAAAAGCAATTCTGATCTGAGTATCAAGTCTCCTGCATCACAGAGTGCTGTGATGGTTTCTTCACTGCAAGAAATCTGGTTCAGTTAAATTATTCATGATAATATCGCTGCTCCACTAGCAAAGAAACCTCAGTACATTTTGAAAGAGTGGTGCAAGACCACTGTACCTTTTGAGAGAATTAATGCATTTAGGTAGTAACAAAGAAAGAATGTGCAAATTCACTTAATTTTAAACCACAGTGTATTCCAGGTGAATTAGAATAACAAAGAAATTTGAGCACAGCTCCTTGCTAAACTCAGTTTGATGTGGTTTTGTAATCCTAAACATGTTATTGCAGTGTTAATAACAGATCACTGGGCTTGTTTTAAAGATGTAACAGGTGAGTAGTTTGCCGAGGCATTCTGTGAAGCGTATGTGTGCAGCCAGGGTGCATAAGGTTTCCTGAAAGGGATGTGCCACAGCTCAACCCCCTATCTGCAGATGGTATACACTATCTAAAGTTTTCAGACCAACCTACAGCTGCATTGTTGTTTCTAACAAAAATAATCTTTAAAAATAATTTTAAAATAATAAAGAGGAAGTGTAGCGGGAGCATAATACAAGCACAAATGCTTTTTGGAAAGAGATCACATTTGTTCAGAATTGCCATCCCTTCTCTTCCTGCTCAAGCTTTCGCTCTGATAACCTCAACGACTTCCTGCATATAAAGGTTCTAAACACTAGTCCCTCAAGATCAAATCCTCCACCACACCTGGCAGAAATTAGGAGCACTGCTGAGGCAGGAAGCCACATTTCACATCAGCACATCTGGGAACACCATTATCAACACCTTGGGTAGATGTATCCAGTGACAATACAGATTCAGGACAATCTGGCCCCTGCCCCAGCACACAGGTAAACTGAGGACTTTTCTTTAAAAGAAGCCAACAGAACACAGGGCAAGAAGAATCTCAGTTCCAACTCTCCTATGACAACAGAGGTCTCTTTGCTGTCCCCTACCATGCCCTTGCTCATTTCAGTCCTACTCTTTCTTCTCCTGAAATCTCACTACTGCCTTCCAAAACTCCTTCCCTGTTCTCATAAACAGAAAGAACCTAGGTTTACGTGCAGCGACTGCAGGTACCTTCAAGCTAAGCACTGATCACTAGGATATAAATGGACAATGGAGCTTTACTCTGTAACTACGATGAGCACTCTGACATTCAGCATTTTCTTATTTCTCTCATTGTTGCTTTTAGCCTTACCTTGTTGATGATCTCAGTTTTCACAGATACACTTCAGTAACAAGTTGTTATTCCTCAACTGTGTTCTTGGTAACTAGCTTGTAAACGACTCTGGATCCCTAGTCCAAGATTTGAAGAAGGACAAAATAGTGATTTCCTACCTTGATCAGTTCTTTGAACTTGGGGTCTTCTTTTGAGTTAGGATCAATCATAGTGCGTTCCTCGTTCTCCTCTGTCCAAGTAAAATGGGAAACTTTAGTGAGATCCACTTCAAATGTACACTGCTGAAATACTGCAACAATTCCTAATCATGAAGTGGCCTGTCAGCTGATCAAGAAATGACAGTGCCTATTCATCATCTTAGCAAGGGAATACCCGATGATCTAAGTGGCAGGCATTTTTGAGACACACAGAAAGATAACACAGTCCTAACTTCCCTAAAGTAAGATTGTTTCCACTGACCTTCCCCAGCTCAGACCCTGCTGTATGCAAAATACTTCAGGAAAATCACTGTTCTCTATACCCTGTGGGGCATGTTAACATCAACATGCCAAAAAGTGCAGTCAACTACTTTTCTCCCTCTCCTCAATCTGTATTTAATTTCTACTTGAAAACATCTGTCCCAAGCCACACCATCTTGAAGAGTACAGCAAACTTACAGCACTACACTCAGTGCAACTGCTGAGACTTGGGCTGACAGTTTGTGCCTCCGCTCTCTGGTTTCCTGAAACTTGGTCACACATGCAGCCCTGAGTGCATGAACTCCTTAACCTCTGGTTAAGCTGGAGAATGAAAATTACCCCAATTTGTATCAGTTGTACTTGTGCATGGGGGAAGAACATAAAATAGATTTCTCAAGTGTAAAGTCTTCTATTTCTTCTATTGCTGGGAGATGAAGAGAAGTGAAAAAGTTCTCCAATGGCGAGCAGGACAACCACAAGAGGCATGAATACAAAGATTAATTTTTAGAAGGGATGACTGGATACAGAAATGCTGGTAGCAAACCAAACTGAGCTCAGTAAGGCTAAAAATCAAACAACCTTTGGCAGAATTATCTTCACAACAGCACACACAGACACGCGTATCACATGCAAGTTTATATGCTGTGATACTTGCACATCCTAGACAGAAGACAGACTATACCATCTAACTGGTTACCTTAGAATTCACCCAGACATTTGGGTTCATGTCTTCCAGGGCTGCTTATCTTTATTAAAAACATAAGACACTGCTACCTGAACATAATTGACAAATTTCCACAAACCTATGAAAACCCATGCATTCTTTTGCTGCTTTTTTCCACCCTGTTCCTCTACTTCCTCATTACTGCCTAGGATGAGTCAGGCAGTCTAGTCATAAGGAAGTGACACCCACTACACACCCAAAATACTGCTAACTGAAACCCTGAACGAGGTTTGACCCATAATGGTGTACGATTCGCCACAGAACCTTGCTTAAGGTTCACCGGTGGTCACGTTTTTGCATGACAGTCCTTCAGGAGTGATCCTGCATCTTCTAAAGTCATACACACCTTTAGCGGTACCCAGAAGAAATCACTGGAGACATTCCTGATCCATATATATACACAGAGCAATCAACAGTTGGCCCACATCTCAGAAGATGATACTTTGCATCTCCTACTACACTTCTAACCAGAAAATCTAAGTGACTTAACACGTTTTTATTTTTAATTTACTGTTTTATTATTTGTCTCCATTACAGCTTGCTTCAGCTAAATCTGTGGATTAAGAGACATATGGCCAGGAAAGAACAAAGTGTTTTATTCCAACAAGTTTTAAACACTTTTTTTTGTTAAATTTGCTGTTGCTTTTGTAGGGACTTGGGGACAGGGCAGAACAGAGAGAACTGGAATTTTAATATTTACCTTCTTTTTATAAAGCATTGCTTGTTTTACATACTTCTCTCCTAATCACGTTTAATTACTATTTTCAGTAGCCTAAATGCTCATCCGTTCATTCAGTAACAGGTCCCATTTTGCTGTACTGCCACTTGCCAAGCGGCAGCAGTAACCTATGGAGGAACATGGCATCCACTAGCTAACAACAGTGTAGCATGTATGTTGAGATAAGTCAGTCTAAGGGTTCCACAGGAACCACTACACACACTTCTGCTACAGGCTTTCTGTGGGTTGTGGGTTGGTCCATTTGCACTTCAGTTCCCTATCTATATATAGAGGGAAAATACCACTTTCTTACCAAACAAGGATGTCTGAGATGCACTTGGCCAATGGGTTAATGGAACTGAAGTAAATCTTAAGCCGACAAATTCAGCAGTATTTTCTATCTAATTCTTTGAAAACCTCAATTTTTTATCTACTTTCAGGATGATCACATAACTCAAGTTCTCTGCGAATTCATTGAACAAGTCAATTTTCCCACAAACTACCTACTTTAAGTGTATCTGTATAGCCGGCACTGCTCTTTAAATTCCATTTTAGCCCTTCTAATGTCTAGGCTACATGTGACATGCAACAGTTCTCAATTCTCATGCCCCGTTCTCTCAGTTTCAACTGACGAATCTACATTCAACAGTAGAGCAATGAATATGGGGGTCCCAGTGGCTACCTTCCTTAATAATTGCTTAGTTGAGGTCTGTAGCACTAATACTTTACCTAATAATGTGTCTTCTGGATGGATGTCCACGGTGCTTGGGTTCATTGGTGCATTGATAGCATTTTTACCTTCTTCTTGGAGGTCGCTCACTGAATAGAGGGATAAAAACAGAAATAAAGACTGTAATAAATGCAAACTTTGCAGATATGTAGGGGTTGAAGAGGGTACTCATACTAAGAGAAAACATCTGGTAGATCCATCTCAAAATGGGCCCACAGTTTATGGAATTAAGAACTGCAGCCACAGTGGAAAATAAAATCAAAGTAACATCCTTTTATAGCTTCTTATTAAACTGAGCCACCACACAAATGGCTGAAAATATTTTGCAAGAAACCCAATTGTGTGGTAAGAGCAACCTCAGAGTGCTTGTTTCTCCAGAAGGAAGGGGTGTGAGCTTTGTCTTCAGACAGCGCAGTTCTAGAGCAGACAGCAAATTGTAAAAACTCCTTTTCTGACAGCACAACCACCACTCATCACCACCTCTTCCAGCTGCAGAACACCAAGAACTGCAACTTGCTACTGGCCTTATCTAAAGTCTCAGAGAATCCCGGGGAGACCTACCAAATAAAGATGAAAATGCGTTTAATTCTAGCACTGTCACTGGCTAAAAATAGGTGTAGCATGATCTGGTGAACACATTATCTGGAATTTGTGATTTCAAGCTCTTGACCTAAACCTACAGTTCTCATTTGGGAAAGTCAGTAAAGGACTCTTCATCGATAAAATGGATATTAATATACTTCCCGACGTCCTGCCACATGGAAGGAACTGAACTTGAGGACAAATACTAAATAGTTCTTTAATATCTTCACAGAACTTGACAGTAAGAAAAGCACTAGCAATGCTATAACACTTTTATACTCTCCAAGGCACATCTCCCCATAAACTCAGATAACAATTATTTATTACAAGCCAAGCAACTGAAATACATGCATTTGAAATAGGAGATACAAAGACACTGTAACAGCTCCATCTATTCAATGACAGTTCTGTGTTAGCATGGACCAAGATAATTTGTGGCAGCATTTATGGTATTGCAGTCTCCTTTGGGAGCGGTCCGAGTCTCATACTCTTTTTAGGGAAAAGCAATGACTTCCAAACAAATGAGGTCTGCTAGACAAACTTTTCTGGGGAAAGAAAGGGAGGAACAGTTAATTAATAGTCACAGTGTCCCAACAAGTACTTCCTTCAAGAACAGTCATTATTCCCCTTTCCGACTAGAAAAATCAAACCACAGGCTAATCATTTGCATGCAGTCTGCAAAGGCTACAAAATCCAGCATCAGTACTTGCTTTCTTCCTGCTTTATAGAAGGGGAAAACACAGAGATCTTACTGCCCCAGAGGAGGACAGGGAAGAAGAATACGCTACAATCCCCACTCCTCCTCTCATGGATACTTGAAACAGGTGCTTAAAACCACATTTCTTAATTGTCGTTCCAAGATGTTAGTTAATTCCGGCTCACAGCACGATATTGAACATGACTAAAGTCCTCAATTATGAAATGCTGTTCTTATGTTCTGCAAGCAACAAACACCAGTCTCATATTTTGACACCTTATGACTTATGAACTATGTTAGAGCAGCTGGTTAGAGCTAACACGGCACAAAGCCTGGGGGAAGGGGGGCTGCCAGCAGTAAGCACAGCTTGCTTTCTGTATTGTGTACCTTCTGCAAAGGGAAGGGAACAGCATTCTCGCCTGCAAACAGAATACAGCGCCGGCAGGCTGAGATTTAACCTCCTGAATAAATGTTGTTATTAAAGAAACTCTTAATTACCCCTTTTCTGCACGCATTTTCATTTTCTTGGAAAGCACTCCAAACAAAAGTCAGGGAACTAAGAGGCCTCATGCAACAGACCAAAACAGCTCTAACAGCATGCCTTTCCCAGCCCTGTTTGCATTATGCCCAGCTAGAGCTTTCTCACCCAAGCAGCTCCTACATTGTGATGGCAATAAGAATACAGCCACCAGGAGGCACAACAAAAATCATGTGGAAACTGGACATGGCAACTAAGATTTTTAAAACCCTGCTAGGACTATAAATGTCCGAATTCCACTTAGATCAGACTCCTTTTGGAAGTACCAGCCTTGTTTCTAGATGTAACTCTCTTTTCATTATTATAGCATTGCTGTCATTCTGGGAATGCCAAGTGTTCAAAAACATCACGGCATCGCTGTTCCTAATGTCCTGCAAACACAGAAGAGAGCTGCTAAGTTCCTCTGGGTAGTGAATACATGGTACTGTCTTCAGTGCATGCTATATAAACAAAATGCTGCATCCATTTCAAGCCAGAATACTTTTTAAATGCCACTAAACTAGTTTTATTCCCAAAAGTTCAATTAAGACTATCCACCTGCTTTTTTTTTTTTTAAATAAAAATGATCTCCACTCTTCCTAACAAAAATACCTTGTTTCTGAGCAATTTACTAAACTGAAAGAAAACATTAATACGAATTTGTGTATTAAGCCCCCATCCCTCACAACGTGAAGAGACACATAAAACCCTTACGCTTGCCTTCAGATCCAGTGCTGCTGGGCGAGATCCCACGACCAAAACATCCTCTCCTACTGCTACCGGCAAAGCATGGATATGTCAGCAGAAAGCCTGCCAAACCCTGCGGCCCAGGGAGAGCCCTGCTTACACAGAGCCCATATATCGAGTCCTAGGCAGACAGCTGAGAAGATTCTTGCTACAAATGTAGCGTTTCCTACCTCCTTTTTTGCGCCTCTTGCACAGGAGCCCTGCCATCCCAGCCCCAGCAGCACAAACAGGTTGCAGATGAGCCGCATGGGCCGTCTGAATGCTGAAGGAGCGGCAGCAACTGGATAAGGGGCTGCCACCTCAGGACTGCCAAACCTACGTTAATTCGGGCATGGTGACACAGGAGGAGGCACTAAGATAGTGTCCCAGCTGCTAGGTGCGGGGGGCGGGGAGCCCGGGAGGGAGGACACACCACTTGGCCATGGACTCCCAGCCAGGAGTTTCTCCCTATCCTTTGCGCTTCTGCAGATAGCCAGGTGCCTCCCTTGGCCTGCTGCTGGCCGCGTAAGAGCAGGCACCTCAAAAGACAGCATTTCCTTTGCAAGGAGCTTCCCGAGAAAGTCATCTCCACCCTCTGGCCAAAGCACAGCTGGGTTCCCTACCATGACAGCTTGCCCCAGGAACACACAGGTTCACAGAGCATCAGCCAGCACGCAGAGAAGCAATTGTGCTCAGGAACATAGATTTGCTAGGGTATTCCCAACACCTGCTGTACTCCAGAACCCTTTCATGCTGCACTTGAACAAATGCTGAGGACTTTTTCCCTGCTCACTGCCCCCAGTATTCACTTATCACCGTTGAGCAAAGAAACAGAAACAGGAAAAGGAAACTGAGCCACAACACTGGGAAAAAAACAGAGAACCCACACTCGAGCAAACGGAGACAGTTAAAATAATAGTCAGGATGGAGCAACAGGTACATTTCTGACAAGAACCTGATAGGTGTTTTAATGCAAATTTACAACAAAGAACGGCTTTCAACCCATGCTTTCACAAACCCAAAGATACTGTAAAAGATTATGGATATCAATCTGTTGGCAAACGTCAACCTCCTCGACTTTGTATCGGCAACAGTGGCTTTGCTGCAAGGCTTACAGCAGATCCTTACATTGAACGAGCCATCCACGCAAGAAGGCATTTTACCGGTAAAGCAGAGCTGTGCTTGCACAAGAGGTTATAGCCACAGTAGGTCCCACATGAGGTATTACTGCTTTTTGGCTGCTCTCCACCTGCCCATTCACAGGTCCCCTTCTTTTCCTTCCCTTCCCCACAGGAAACATCTTCCCCTGTTGCGTTAGCATAGTTCTTTGCTCTCTAAATGAGATCTGTGTAAAACCTCCTTTTTTAAAGCCTGATCATTTCATTTCATAGACCAGTCAGAGGAAACCGGCAGTAGGGGAAGACAGGAAAGGGTAGGACATTGAGTACAGGCTGGAGTAGCATCACTTAGTCCAGGCTGGTCCCCAGCAGAACCTTTCCTGTATCTGTTGCCCTGGGCTGGTTTGTTCGCTCCTGCCGGCACGCCACACCACGCCAGGGTAGGGCAGTGCAGAGGTCTCCCTCAGATATCCCAGCAGAACTCATATGAGCAGCGCCAGCATCCAGGGAACGCTCTCCCGCCCGTGGAAAAGAGTTCACCCCCACCTTGACCCACAACACAGACTCTGCGAAATGGTTACAGCCTTAACGTAAAACTTGCCAATGGTCTAAATGGCTCCGCCATGAACCTACACAGGACAAGTCAGGTGTAACTACAGGCACAGAAAGGTGATGCCTTGGAAAGGCATCTGGCAGAATTAGCCACGATTTCTCCCAGATGTCTGCTACAGCCTCCCTCCCTTCTGTCTGGAGATCTCCCCTCTGAGCAGATACTCAATCAACAGGCAGCACTAGTCCTCTGAACTGCTTCAGCCAGCACTTACAAAATCCAAACGTAACAAGGGACGGGCAAGTGGCCAAGGCATTCAGCAAAAACGCCGAGTATCTCCCTAAACCAGAAATTTAAATTCATGAGTAAAAGGTCACTTCTCTACCAGTCCCCAGGAAAGCAGCAAGGGTTCCTGGCAGCCCTCCGATGTTTAAACAATCTTCTGGCAGTATCAGCAGTCAACATGATTTAGTCACATTGGAAGCTGTGCTGGCCTTTCAAACAAATTAATATAATGAGCGGATCGCATACACACATGCTATACAGCTCTACATCTGTAAGCCAGGCAGGCTGTCTTGGTGCATGGGATTACACGCAAACTGCACAGAACAGGAGCAATTAGCTGCAGAAAGTTGGAAGCGCCACCAGAGCTCTCAAGGATTTCTCACAAGTCAGAAAACGGCCTTTAAAGTCAGCAGGAGCACTATAAAAAGAAGAACAGTCCCCGCTTTCTCCTTTTTAGAAGAAAGAACAAGCCGATGTCAACAATTTGATCCTTTCTACCTTCACTCAATAATTTTTGTGTAATTTTAAAAGCTATCAACAGCAGCACAGTTCACCTCTTAAGTCTTTACCATTCACTGCCCTATTATTAAAAAATTGACCACAAGCCTCTGCCTCTTACAAAAACAGATGGTAAATGCTACTTAATTTTAGCTCTAGTTATTTCTGACTGCAAAGCTGAATCCCACCCCACAGAAAGCAGCAGCTGTCGTGACGCTAATCACGGGTTTCTGGATACGGTGCTTTCCTTTGCATTCAACCAGTGCTGAGCTGGCTCCACACCACTGCCTGACCACAACTTTTACACAACGTACTTTCATCTCGTGATTAAACCCTGATTTTGGAAGCTATTAGACTGGTTTGTTACCCTTGGCTCCACTACAGATTATTTGTTCAAGTGAATTTGTCATCCTCTTTGGTCGGAGCAGCACACAGAAGGGAAACGTGCAATGACCATGTAACGCGAACTGCACGGGAAGCTCTTTTCCTGACTGCGACGCCTTACTGCTTCCCAAGTTTCCTTGCTCTTCGCAAAGACAAAACCTCAACCAGCTGCACTTTTTCAGACAGTGACTCACCTGCCCGTAGCTAATGTCCTAAGAGTTCAGATAATCACGTGCAAAATAGAAAGTCCATATTCAAGACCATTTCTACTCCGTTCAGGCCAGTGACACGACCCTCATTCACTCACACCTCAGGTGAGACGTGGCCATGGGACAAATCCCCCTAATGAAGCAGCCAACCCTTGCATAGAAGATCAAGCTGAAACTCCCACTTCCCATGCAAGGCGTCAGATCAGAAGGAAACAACAGGTCTCTGGTGCATAAAGACCCTGCACTGTCTATCTCTTAACCTGCTCCTCTGCCTATCACAGACCAACACATGCAGAATTTCCACCTGACACCTAGAGTCTTCAAAACTGTAAGCCTTCTAGGAACATTGGGGGGGGGGGGGGGGAGAAGGAAATTTTACAAAAACTGGTATTTTCCAAGAAAAACGGTTCTATTGAAAGATTTCAAACCAGCCCTAAACGTAGTACATGCTGATACACTGAGACTCTCTGTCTCTCTTCCAGAGACAAACCACACACACTCATCAGTCTGCTACTGCATTACTAATTGCTTAACATTTACAAAAGGCTCTGAGATCTTTTGATAGAGACTGCAGGAGAAAGACAAAGCCTCCATTAATTATAATAGAGAATTAATAATCACAGGCAGATCAAAGGCAAAGACTTGGTCAAATCCACATAAAGGCACTCTATCAAGGGACTGCATTCAAAGCAGAACTGTGGTAACAAAGGAAATTATTTATATGCCTCAGTAGGCAGACAAGACACTCACAACAGCCAGGCGCTGTCACTTAAAAAAATGGAAAAACAAAATAAAAAGACTTTATTTTGTTTATGAGGGTCAAATACTGCTTTCAGGGTTTTTTTCCCATGAAAATTCTTATCTTTCTATTGAGTTGTTTGACTTTTTTTTTTTTTTGGTGAAAAAAAAATTTGTAGTTTTAGGTGGATGACACCTGTGTTGAGATAGCCAATTTTAACACCGCTAGAGCTATCCTGGCCAAGCCCTGCGCATGTACCAGCCCTCCTGAAAAAGGGGAAGGGTGCACCGAGACGGAATGGGAACAGGCAGAGAAGCAGCAGCTTGGGAGAGAGGAGCACTAAACAGACCACAGCAGACATGAGTGGCTTTCAACATGACCAGCACCTGACAACCCAGCACCAAATCAAACAAAATGAGACTCTGTAATTACTAAGCAGACAGATCTTTAGCCAGTTACGTGGTCCACTTCGGTTCAGCAAAAAGGCTGAATCCTATCAAATTAAGTTGCTGTGTGCTGCACCAGTTCTCTGTTCCAGGGCCCTGCGGATGCAGCGCTGGTGCTGCCGAGAAGGAAGGAGGATCCTGCCCTCAGAGCCCAGCCACTGCCTGTGCTGGGCAACCATGGACAACACAACAGCCAGCAAAGCAGAACTGGCTACCGCTGCTGTTATGCTGCCGATATAACTGAACAGATAGACCCCCCCCCCTCCAGTATTAATCTGGCTCTGATAACAACTGACAAAGCCAGAGCAGACTCGCAGCTGCCTAGGCATAAATAGGCAGCGATAAAAGCCAAGATGAGCCCACTGTACCAACACAGAGCCACTGTATTTAACATTCGGGTCTTCTTTACAGCAGTTGTACTGATCCCATTCAAGCCTCACAGCTACCAAAACACTACGCCAGAATTCATCTCAGCATTTGGCTCCCAGGCTGTTTTAGTCCCTTTCTGCTCAGCTCATGCAACAGGTCTGACACCCACTTAGTAAATACTTAAATAGGAATCCTTCAAAATACGTTCTGCAAGGCAGAAAAGCAAAATGCAGACTTTGACAGAAGCTGACGGAGAGCTATGGACCTAAAACTAAAAGTCAGACTTGGGATTCATCATTTTGCTGTAACTCCCTATTTCTCATTTCTTTAATTGTTATCTTAAATTTAAGTTATGTAGCTGTCTTTAACAGGCAGGCATCCATGCTGTCAGCAAAGGGGCACTCCAGACTTCGCCTCCATGCCTAGCTGCCAGTCACCATTTCCCTTTTGCTGGCACAAGTGGTTGCAGAAGCCACATTATAGCACAGAGCAGGGACACAACATGCCTGAAAACTAACCAGATAAGAAAGGAAAAAAAATACAGTTAATTTTCACTGTGTAGACACACAAACACTAATGCTGGACAAAAAAATAAAACCAGCAGAAATAAGCGTGTGAACAAGAATGGTGTTTTAAAGTATTTACAGAATTAGACCTACAAAAGCAAGGTTTACAAGTGTGGAAAAAGCCACCCAGTAGGATATTGAGCTGACACACTAACCTTGTCAGCTTTGCTTCAGTCTCCCTACATTGACCTTACAGCACTAATCCCACAGCTTTGAAAATGGCATTTATTTTTTTTAAATCACATTTGCTCATGCCTGAGAGGCCTAAGTATATTTTTAAGCAGCTCCCAGCAAACAGCTCTGACATTTTGTCCTCGATGCCAGAAACGGAACAACTCTCCCCTTCACGCAGATGAGCAAGGAGAGGTCAAGAAGCCGCACTCATCACTCGTAATGTGCTGCAGTATTCTCAGGATGCACACTGGCTGTTTACAGCTCAGAGTCGCTTAGACCCTGTGCGCACTCCGAGGTCTGGAACCAGCACCTGGCTGGGAGCAGGACCCCACAACTTAACATCGTGTATCCATTCATTTCACGGATGTGAGATTTTTCTCCCCCATTTCCTGCCCCTTGCACTAGCTTTTGCACAGCCTTTTTAATAAATGGGAAAATGTTTCAGGTAAAGAGGGTCCCAGGCCCTATTTCTAAGGCAAAAATAAAACAATCTCTAAAGCATCTACCCTTGGCCCAGCTCTCCTAAGCACTAACATAATACACAATAAAACTACACAGCTTCTACGCTCCAGGACACGAAGTAGGCCTACCTTTGGCACTTGTGTCCTGAACTTGTAAACAGACGGCTTCAATAGCAGAGTTTTTTGACAGGGAAAAGCCAGGCTGCTGCCTCAAACATCACAGGCAATAACTGCAGCTTGAAAGGAACTGAAAAGCAACTAGGGAAAGCTACACTCCTCCCTCCGCACACAAATTCTACTTGAAAACAGGGAAAACTTACTACCTCAGCCTCCCCCAGTTACAATTCCGTCACAACACACAAAAGGTCATTTCTTCCCATGAAGCAATGGTGGAAGATTATGTTCTCCCAAACATTCCACATGAACACCAGGACAACTTCCACCTGAGAGAAGGATGTGGAGTCAAATCCACCTGATGAGAACAGAAGGAAAGAAAAAGTCTGATAAGAAGAGGAAAGGGCTGAATGACACTTCTGGCCTGTATCTGCCCCCCATAGAAAACCCACAAGGCATTTTAAAATTCCTGCCATCAATTCTCCACAAAATACTGTATTCTACTATATAGTGCTTAGTACTCTTCAAGGCTTCTCTGTCCTCCTAGAACCAAAGATGATGGGCACCGTCAGGTAGGGAACAGCACGTTCACAGTCTAGGAACTCAGTCTGAGAACCCAACAAAGCAGGTTGATTTCCGCAAGATGCCAAACACCAAGGCTCCTTTAACCAAAAGCAACTCCAGAAACCAGAATCAGCTCACTACTTAAGGTATGCAAGTTTGATGGGTCTGGCCAAAGCAAATCACCAAGGCAGAGACAGCAGAAGCTGTCAGAAGCAGAGCTAATAGCGTTACTCTGGAATAGAGATGCCTAGTCCATTCATTCAATTCTTGCCTTCTCCATCATGAAGAAATCAGGGAGAAAACAGCTCTTCAGTTTACTGCCTGGTTTCCATCCCTCCACTGACTTTTTTTCCACTTCCTTCTCATGGTTTAACCCATCATTTGTAGATCCCCGAATAAAACCCCCTCAGCTAATTAACAGCCCAAGCAGTTTTACCTGCTTCAGCTTTCCCCTTATCCTTCACTGCCCCTTTCCAAAGGCATGAAAAGGTTAACAACCACCACCAAAAGTAGTTTACTGTGCAACAACTGTCTTCTGAACATGTCAAGAGAAGTACAGAGTAACAGACTCACTTCTGAAGGCACTGTTGGCAGGTGAGTATGAGAAGTACCAGAGAGACACCGTCTTCTCCAGCTGATGGTGCAGAGCTCAACAAACGAACTTCACGCAAATGGAAAGGAGGCTACAGCTATGACTTGCAATTCAAAATAAGCAACTTTTTTGCTTGTGCAACTTTATTCTACAGGAAGAATAAGCTGAGATAAACGATCCTGCAAACCACAAGAACTGCACATGCCTAATCACCAGAACTGCCCAAATGTCACCCAGAAAGACAAGAAAAACCCTGAAAAACACTCATATATAGCAACTATATTTGCAACACACATGTTGGGGGTTTTCTAGTAAATACTAGTTTTCAGTTCAACAGAGCACAGGACCAACGGAAGGACAGGCAGTGGTCCAGACTGGAAGCTTTAACCTAAACACTCAATACACAGTTTTCAGAGTATGGCATACTGAAGTTGTTGCTGCCCAGCTCTACCTTTCCTGTGTCGTACCTGCATCCAGGGCAGTAAAGCAGTGTACTGGAAATGAACTGACATATCTCACTATACAAGCAGACACTGCAAAATACAAAGCAGTTTTCTCAATGGTTTCCAGACAAGTCATATGTGGAAAATTATTTTAAATGTTGCTTTGAGCACCAGAAGAGGCTGCCAAGACAAGCACTTCAGTGATAAGCACTACAGACCTCACAGTAAAACAAAGTCTGGAACTCGGAGCCCACGGTCAGATAAAAGCCAGTCCACGAGGGGAAGGTAGACTGAAGATACCGTCTGCCATAAAAGCATTCAGATGTTTAACTCTGCCAGGTTTAAGTAATAAATAGACACCACCATGTCCTAACAGAGCTGCTGAAGACCGTGCAGAAAGAATGAAGCCCAGGCCTCCGACTGACAGTCCAGTCCAGTCTCCCAAACACATCCCTCAAGGGATAACAAAATGCAATCATGAAACAACAGCCAGCCCAAGAATCAAATCAAAACAAGTCCAAAGCAAAGAAAATGTCACATTTCACGAAGTATTAAAAAGACTGTTACTATTTTTTCACTTAGTCAGCACACCAAAGTTTTATGCGATTTGCAGTTCTAGCTGTCTGTGGTCTTTCTTAAAGCCTCTGCACTGATAATACCAGGTCCTATGAGCTAGACAAGGCGGTGTTTCAGTGGGGCTAGATGTCTTAAAGACTTTCAGGCTCAGCTACTGGTCAGTCCCAAAATAGCTTTCCAACTCACCCTCACTAAAGAAGCAGCCAGAGCCACAGCCCAGTGGAATCTGTGCTTTCCTCCTCACTAAAATGTTATAGAGGCAAAAAAGAAAAAAAAAATTGTACTCTTACCAGTACCTCAGTGCAAAACTAGTAAAAGGACCCCAATGAGAAGCACAGTTCCACTGCAAATCCTTGTATTCACATGCTCATAAATCATTAATCCACAGACTTCATGCTGTTTAAGAAATGTCCTTACTCCAGCCTTTGAAGTGTCTAAGCTGCCAGGGAGCCACATAAGATCATTGGATAATTCAGGGTGGAAAGGACCTCAGGAGGTCTCTAGC
The DNA here is from genome assembly GCA_013400535.1 of Scopus umbretta. NCBI lineage: Eukaryota > Metazoa > Chordata > Aves > Pelecaniformes > Scopidae > Scopus > Scopus umbretta. The sequence goes on from VZTL01059167.1 coordinate 103,180, forward strand.
TGAACCTGCTCCTCAAGGCAGGGTCAGCTCTGAGATCAGACCAGGTTGTTCAGGGCTTTATCACATCATGTCTTAAAACCTCCAAGACCAGAGGCTGTACAAACTCTCTAGGCATCCTGTCCCACTGCTTTGTAGTCCTCAGCATGAAAAAGTTTCTCCCTTTGTCCAGACTGAACCTCATTCATTTCAATTTATACCTGTTGTCTCTCTCCTCTGCTACGCACAACAGTGAAGAACCTGGCTCCATCTTTTCAATAATCTCCTCATAGGTATCGGCAGACTGCTTATTAAAGATCTCCCTGAAACAATCCCTTCCATTGGTTCAGCAAGACCAGCTCCCTCAGCTCCCTTCACAGGACAAGTGCTCCAGCCGCCATCCTGGTGGCCCACTGCTGAAGGTGGTCCAGTTTAGCCATGTCTTTCCTGCATTGAGGTGCCCAAAACTGGATACAATGTATCAGCTGGGATCTAAGGAGTGCTGAGTAGACGGGGATAATCACTTTGCTCAATCTATCGGCTGTGCTTCTGTTAATACAGCCCAGAATATTGTTGGTCTTCTTCACAGCAATGGCACACTGCTGGCCCGTGGTCAGCTTGCTGCTCATCAGGGCCCCCAGGGCCTTTCCGGCAGAGCTGATCCCCATGCAGGCACTCTCCAGCCCATATCATTGCAGAGGGCTCTTCTTTTCCAAGCGCAGGACTTTTCACTTGTTCTTGTTGGATTTCAGAAGGCTCCTGCCAGCCTGTTTCTCCTGCCTGGCTACATCTCCCTGAACAGCAGCCCTGCCCTCAAGTGTATCAGCTGGCCACTCGGTTTGGTGTCATCTACAAACTGTATGAGCATGCACTCCATCACCTCTTCCAGGTCATTGATGAAGATCTTATATAGAACACATCCCAGGATAGACCATGAGACAAACAGATCACCATCTCCTGTGCATTCAGTACAAAAGTGGAATTCCCCAGCTCACACAGTTTCAAAGTAATTGCGGTTGCATTCTTGGAGAAACCCCTTACAAACTACTGGATCAACAGCACGTTTGTTTAGCAAATGAAGAAAGCCAGTGAGGATGCCTTCTATCAAGATTCTGACCAGTACAGCACGTAAAGCTATTCATGGGAATAAAAGTCACTCACTGAAAATTACTATTTGTTTTACCAGTTTGTCCACAGGAAAAAAAAAATCCACACATGTTTTCCCTTGGTTAAGGAGCTGACACAGAAAGGCTTTTCACCAGGTGCCGAACTAGCTTGGCAACCGTTGGGACCTGTGATCTGTTTGTTAACATGTAAATGACAGGAATTAAGGGATCAGAAATATACAGATGGAAAGATAGTATAAAGCAAATGAATACCTTAAATGTCAGAGTCGTGACTTGGTCCAGCATAGCTCCCTAGCCTTCTTATTGCTCTTACTACTGATGCCAGCAGAGCAACAGCCACCACGGCGTAGTTTTTTAAGCTCAATGATACAAAGCTAAATGATACTGAGGATCCAAGGTGATGATTTAAACTATGGCCCCTCACTGTGTTAATGCAGGTACAGCTGCAGTAAAAGTGGGCATTTTCAAGGCAGCAGTCTAATTAAGCACATCGTAAGTGGTCAAGAGGGAAACTGTTAGTCTGAATCTGTGTGAGCAGTCAGAGGAAAAACTCACAAGTACCCAGTTATCCTGGACACGTCATGGAAACAAATACATACCTTTCTCCTTCAATCATACAGCAGAAAGCGGATACTAAGGCCAGTCCCTCTTCCCTTCCTATTACCATCTGTCTCTTTCCCTGACGAGGGACCCTCAAAAAACCCATCTCCACAGAATCAGAGAAAAGTTGCTTGGAAGGACCTGCCAAGGTCCAGCTAGAGAGTCAAGATCCCTGTCAGACCAAATTGTACAGATCCAAGATACATCTGTAGTGTTAGCATTCTTGCAGCCTGTCTAATTTTCCAATGGAACCAATTCACTCTAACAATACTGGGAGCCATACACAGGGAAGAAAGAGAACAGTAATCCTGAGGGACAATTTTATAACCCTATTCCTGAGGAGAAATATTAAGCAGAAAATGCAAGCCTGGCTGCCCTAGTACTTTCTCCTATTCTACCATTTCTGAAGAAAGTCCCGTCAATTTTGCAAAGCCTCTAAATCCGTCTGCTGGACTAGGCAAGCCAGAGACCAAATACCACCATTCTATTTTAAAATGACAGAAGTGTCTGCATCTATTTAATAACACACATGCATACATCTGCCAAACAGACCTAGTGGAAAGACACTTTCTGAGGATTACACATTTTTCCATTTACAGATAGTAAAAAAGACACCGTGCCTCTATACAGACATCAGAATAGCTCTCCTCCTCATCCAGCTCTCAGTCTCCTTCCTTCCTCCAAATAAATTATGTATGCAACCATCTCAGCTAATTAAAAATTAGCAATAAGGCCATATGGCAGCTATAATGGAAAATACACTATTTCCTTTTTCAGTGGATTTCATTATGGTTCAACCATGCAATGAAAGAAGTACTAAAGACAGAACCGGAATTTCAGGAGCCAGAACAGCTTGCTTGTTTTATAACCAAAATGCAGCATACATTGAAAAGAGATTTTATAAGAGTTTGTATCTGATCGCCAGACAGGTCTCAGGGATTATAAGGAAGCCTTTTTTAACTTGGAGAAGCAGTCACTGAGAGGCAAAACTGAATTCCCAAGGATCCTGTTGCTCACTACTAGCAAAGCCAAAACCAGAAACCCGTCCCCTGGCCTCCCCTCCCAGCCTAAGGCCTCTGGAGAAGGGTCTGCAGCGGGTGCTCGGAAACAAATCGTGTGTACAGGGTTTATAATTAGAAGTTTTGTTGTGCGGATACATGTTCCTCCACAAGGAAGCGACAGTGATTTAAGGGCCCGAAGAGAGCCGCTGCTCTCGGCCAGTACACGCTGCCAGGTGTGCATGTTCTTCCCCACATCTGGTTTTTAGAGCAAGACTTAACCGGATTCAGATTACAAAACCCTAAAACCACATATGTTAGCCGTAATACTTTTCCAGTGAAACTAAACATACACAACAGAAGTCACAGATTTTGGGTTGCAGATTTCTACTTGGCCAACAGAAGAGCACAAATTAGGAAGAAGGCACAGGCAGCGCCTCCTGCATTACCAGCAGCCGCAAGGGTGACAAGGTTCACAAACAGAGGATGTTACAGGTGAGGCAGAAAAACTCCTCCTCCTTATGATACATGCCAGTGTCTCTGTACGGTCCTATGTCCCAATCAAGACATCATGTCCCAGGAACCCTGACACAGACAACCTCTCAGGTGCATATTTGCAGGCCGAGTTTTCTAACGGTGCCCAAGAGATTTGTACACTCGACTTGCTTTGAAAACTAACAGCAATTTGGCATGAAAATCCCCCATGAGCAGCTTTGAAGTACCAGCTACACTGGCACTTCCACAGCTACAAACTTGAATCTCCTCAGCTGTGTCCAAGACACCTGTGTGCATAAGGTACGCACCTCAAATGTCCTTCCCAGCTGAACAGCAAAGCCGTAACACCAGTTCCTGCCACTAGCGGGCTCTGCCTTGCGCTGGTCTTGCCACAGACCACATAACCCTTAGAAACAAGTTGCTCTGATGTGCTTTCCAAATGGAAAGAGCTTGCCAGCTAATCTCCCAAATCGCCTAACATCAAAATACCATCCAAAGCTCAAAGCAGTGCATTGGAAAACTCCACCAGCTTCATCTGTTTTCAGATCAGCTGGCCTGTTAACAGTTCTCGAAGTACACACAAAGACGTCTACCACTGGTACGTGTAACTATACTAAACCTTCTGGACTCCTGTATTGCCCATGTGCAAATTAGTAGGATGCATTTCTATTAATATAGATATAAACATCACAACTCTTAAAAACACAAGCACTTAAGTCAACACGGTTAATGCATTTATGATAACGCATTGCAGAACACAGCCTGATCTCCCTGCACGGATCCACCAGTGGAACCAAGAATCCCACCTTCACACTGTCCAGCAGAAAGCATCTGCACAGACTTTGCGTCAAGTCGTGACTTTGCAGCTTCCCCCATTAATATCAGGTCCACATGCAACCCTCCATGCATCAGTCTCACAGGGCTCAACCACCCCCTCCTCGAAACAGAAACAGACAGACGCCAGCTTCTAGAAGTCTCTCCCAAGACGTTAGCATTAATAAATCCTTTAGAAGAAATTAATACAGGTGTCATTGAACAATTGCTTTTAAGGGTAGACTTTAAGGAGAAAAGGACTCCCTTTCCCTGCATTAGTATTTTCAAGAAATTCAAAATCTGGTTTTGGAAAATGAGAAGTGTTGATAACCATCTTGCTAGGGTTTTATGATGAAACATAACAGTGTCCTTACAATGAATCTTATTTTAACAGCTGCAACGCTGAAAAGAAAACAACATTAAAATGTCTGTTTTTCTTAAATAAAAGAAAGTCACTTTCTTCAATCCACTACTGAAGAGCTACAGAGCTATTTCGCATATCTTGCTGCATCCTGTCTGGAAGAAGACGTTCAGCTGTAATTGAAAATTCTACTGTCTCACCAAGAGACTGTGCCTAAAGCTGCATTGGGCAAACTGTCCTAGCCTAGCTGCAGTTACAGGAGAAAAATATGGGGTTATTGCACTATTAAAAGGATGATTCCTGTGCATGTTCATTTGGGTTGAGACACTGACACAAACTATATCCACAGTACAGCTTTTGCCAGAATAGAACACAGCGTCAGAATCCAAGACTGAAGCCAGACCTGGTCAGAGGTATGCCTAAGCCCTACAGGAGAAACTCTGCAATTATGCTATACAGGTTCCAACTGGAAATTTAGGCCTTTCTCTGTTTAAATTAGTAGTAGAAAGTATAATTGAATCTGAATTTGCATATGTCTGCACAGTCTTTCGACGGATACATGCACATACCTGGAACGGTATGTATCTTCAAAATAATTATATGCAAATTCCTCCCTTAAAAAGCAAGTAATTCTGCTTAACTAGCACCCATCTCATCTTCTGTTTGGCTATTTCAGCAGCAGTAGCCCACTACCAGTTTGTAAAGTAGAATACCTGGGCACAGCCAGCATGAAACACAATCTGCAACAGCCAGGAATGGTTGGAACTGGGACAAATCCTGGGCATCAATAATACCACCAACAGGAGTGCCACCTGCAAGGTGAATGAAGATTGACTTAAGCATGCCTTACAGCTTTACATCTTTTTAGGATCTATCGAACAAGCGTCCTTCAGCATAATTTTAAAGCTAAATACATTTGTTAGAAGTCTCAAGCAGCCACTAGGCAAAGGTGCAGCACAATGAGATGGAGAAGTTAAATTTTTTGCAGTGTGTTTCCAAAGATGCATCTCTGGAGACTGCATAACAGACAGCCTTAAAAAGATATTTTAACACTTTTCAGTATACCATATTCAAATGAAAGATGAGATCCATTTTCTAAGCAAGTCCAACTCTCCTATCCTGTTGTGTTCATAGGGATGCCTTACAGACTTGAGATGTGCTCATCAGTACAAAGGCAATGAAGTAGATCTGGTTTTGAACCTCTCTTCCCTCCAGAGAGCAATTACCCGCCCAAGCAGCCCCATCAGTTTCAAAGGAATGATGAAGAAACTGTTTCCTCCAATTTAATTCTGCTGTTGAGCTTATTTCCTCATGTTCTTCCCTCCAGAAAGCCAAACTGGATCAGGCAGTATGAGCGGTCCCACCTGAAGAATTTGGAGATGGGTTTTAGCGTATGTAGAGCTGTAGGCAACGGGCAGATTATACAGCGCCTTTGCCTAAGGATCACAGCACCAGAGAGGACTCAGGAAATACAGCTTCTTCGCCTGGCTTTGTCACTGGCTTGCCTGATGACCTTGAGCAAATCACTTCCTCACCCTCCAGCTTTTCTCCCTGCAAAACAGAGGCAACAACTGCCACCTTTCTCTGGGAAAAAAAAACAAACTTGCCATCTAAGGAAATTATGTGTCTACCAAGCTATTTACCAAACTGGTGTGCCCGCAGGCAAATGCAACAGCAAACTTTTCACAGCCATGCCATCTCACTATTATGCTGAGCCACAGACCCCAAGAACAATATTTTAACCTCCCCTGATATGCCTAAAACCTTCATATATTCAGCTGCTGCTGCAATAATTCTGCCCTCTGTAGCACTGCCATCTCTTGCCTTCTTCCCCCCCCCCCCCCCCCTCCTTTTCTCCCAACCAATAA